>NW_010729130.1:1742224-1758776 GCF_000365185.1 Nelumbo nucifera
CTCCTTTCTTCTCCTTTCTTCTTCCTCTTCCTTCTATTTTTCTCAATCCGAAATCAGTTGGGATTCAAGACTGATTGTAGTCTTGATCGACTACTGTTTTATTAGCATGTGTCTCCATTAATGTTGGTTTCAAGAATTTGTTAAAGCTTAGTTGTTAAGCTAGTCCTTGAAAGTGGAGTCAAACAATACCAACTTCAGAATGTGGTTTACCTAAGCTATTAAGAAATGTATCTAGATATAGGAGTTTGAGTGGGTCTAGATTAGAAAGCTTCGAGGAGTCTAACTATGGTTGCACCATAGTTTTCAAGGCACCAAGGCGAGGCTAGGCGACAGGGGGGCACCTTGTTGCCTAGTCGCCTAACCTAGGCATCACCTAGGCGATGGATTTTTTAATGTAGAAAACATAGATCCTAGGGTAGTTCCCTAGGTACCATAACCATATTTCCTAAATAATTATTCATACTTTTCATAAGAAAAGTATAGAGTAAATGTTACATGTTCATGAGAAGAAAAAGACGGAAAAGAAAACTCAAAAAAATATAGGGGCTGAACCCTTATTTTTGTTATAGGAAAAGAAGAAAAGAAAAAGTAGTAGTAGAAAATGTGTTGATTAGACAAAACTTTAGGTTCTTCCTTACTTATTGGTTCAGGTTTTAAAGTCTTTGGGGGTTCAATACAGCATTTAGCAATGTTTATATTGATTAAACCCTAACAAATAAGAAAATAATAAAAGGAAATTAGTATACAAACACACAAAATGAATATTTTACTATTTTATAATTTAATGTCAAAAAATAAAGAATTAAAAAGTATTTTATAATACGTAGTACAAAACTGCTTGGCGATTAAGCGAGGTGAGCCTCAAAGGGTGCCTTGCCACCTAGGCATCGCCTTGACAACTATGGGGTATGGGCTGCACATAACATTTTAAGGCAGGAAATGAAAATCACTTCTTTTGAGTGAAAACTTTCACTTGTAGGCATGATTGAAGCAGTTAATACCCCAAATATTAATGTGGCTATAACTGCAAGCTCCCAATTATTAATTTATCACCCTCTCTTGCACATTCCACATGGTTACTTATCTCCTCTTGGTAAAGTTGGTGTCAGCACTTGACTCCTCCAAGAATGACCACTGGTCAAATTCCCATTAGAGTGTTGTAGTTGCCATATCATCCTTATTTCAGTATTTGTCCTGCCTGCTCTATACAACCCAGGAATCTTACTATATGATAGCATGGTTGGGCCCCAAAGTTGGCCCAATTTTCACTAGCCATACTCTAATTCATCTAGCAAATTTCAGACCAAAATCCCTTGTCTTGTGACTCTTTTCTAAGCTTTAATTGAGTAAAAGAATATTTAAATTTAAACCAGTTTTAACTTGCTTGACAAAAGCTCCAATCAATCAAGGGGTATAGGATTGATGTGGACAAGAGACTGGATTTCACCAATTCAGAGAGTGTCCAACCAAATAGATAATCTGGATAGCCGCTGCCCCTTGTGACATTGGGTATTTATGTGTATGTAGAGTGATCCACACCATTTACACTAAGAAAACGTTTCTAGATACTAAGTTCCAAAAATAACATCAAAGTTTTCATTCCTGAAGACCTCAAGAAAACTAACCTTAATGAAATACTGATACATCCCACTTGGTGTTTTTTGTGTCCAGTGCACCCTGTAAGTTTTAACAGTAAAGAGTACAGACACATGACTAATCTCAAAAATAATTAAAAAATAGAGGGTTCAAGCATTTTGGCTGACAAAAAAAAAAGTGAGACAGGGAGGAGAAAATTACCCATCAAGAGGATTTAAAACACCTGGGAAGTATTCACCAAAAGCTAATCTATTTATTTTGTGACTAATCTGTATCATGAAAAACATATAAATAAGATGGTCATTTTATTATAAAAATCTTTTAACGCCAATATGTCTTCTCTTTCAAGTCTAAGAATATTAAGCAGTTGGTGTTTGCCTTACATTGTAACTATCCTTCTGGAAAGACAGCAAATCATGTATATGAACATTTGACTGTTGAAAGCTTTTCCCAGGGGCAAAATGAAAATTTCCAGCTACCTTATTAACTTCCAAGAATCCATAAACATTACATCCTTCTCCTTCTTCATCTTTAATTCTTTGCAGGAAACCTTCTCTTTTGCACTAAACATCACCAAATAGGAATCAGAAATAAAATATCCGCCTAAACATTTGATGAACATTTGTGGTTCATACATTCAACCAAATAAGAAATTAAGTGCTTTCAGAACAAGTTGATCAATGGTAATTTCTCATGTTTTTCTCACATTTACAAGCTCTAGACAATGATCTTACCATTTTATACATTATGCCTTTTTGGAGGATCAAACACGGTCTGGGGTGATATACAGCCATTGGCATTTGGTTCGATGGGTTTGCAGGTTACCAGCCGCACATAAATGAATGATCAGAACTAAAAATATGTATTTCTTTCTGACCTTTCTAAAATCTATGTATTGCTTCCATAGATAAATTAGTTTTCACTTCCCCCAAATTTAAGGGACTAAAATGCCCTTGTTCTGTGTGTAGTACATGATGAGAACCACTTAGGACATCATGTATTCAAGCTTCAATTAAACCACCTCCATAATATTCAAATAGCCAATTTTACACTGAAAATCAGTGTGGCATGGATTCTCCTAAATGGACATGTTGTGTCGGACATGCATCTGGGTCCAAGTCCAACACTCTACAGGTTCCTGAGGGCACTTATGCATAAACATTTCCTTTTTGTCATAGCTTATTTGACATAAATGAACAGTAGCAACAGTTAATCTACAAGATGAATCAATTTTTGCATCAAATGTCACTTAGTAACAAAGGCAACATTTTTTTGTAGGTATCTAATGTTAGAATTCAAAAATATGAATTAGTTTAGTAGTATATACTTTGACATAGACATGTCTGCAAGTCTATGTTTTCTCATCTTGCAGATTCAGACTATTGGGCACGTATCAGATTCTGACTCCCATATCCATGTCCATGTAACACTGCTGAAATTTTGATTAACATGAGCCATTGGTATCTCCAGATTAGTATGTTGAAGCACCAAAACTTGTGAAAATTTATAGAGGTATGTGCCTCACAGGAAAATGTATGCAACAGTTTCTACTATGCACATTCTCCATCAAGAAAAAACATATGCATGCACCTTTTATGCATCTGTTTGTAGAGGGAAACTCACAGGTAGTGAGGAGTGGGTGGAAGTGCCCTCACTGTGGGACCTTGGACTCTACCATGTATCAGAAAAAACCTAGATCTCTGGCATCCAGACTCCAGAGTGACATCTTGTTCGGATGGGTCCCATAATCACTCTTTCACAAACATATACAGCTTCTGGTACATAGAATTCTTTCTTTTCTAATTAATAAAAGGTCTCCATTCATTGTAAATGCTTTCTTTGTACTTGTTAATCTGGCTCTTCAATGTGTTGGGTGACCTTAAAATTTATTTACTCTTTTTATTAATCAACCCTCATGTAAGGAAAGAATATGCTTGGGTTGATCAGACTTTAGCTCCCTATGTGGATCCCTTCATCAATGCTCCATTCCTTCACTTAAACTGGGCTCATTTTTCTATAAATATCAATTATTATAGGTTTCCAATACGCTCTATTTAATAGATTATGCTTTTAATAAAGTTGGCAAGGGATCAATGGGGCATGCAGATAAGTACATGTTTTATATGCAAACATGTATGTATATGTTAACAAATACCTTTGAGATTAAATGTTCCTAGGTTGTATGGAGTGGTGTAACATCTTGAGCAGAACCTCCTAAGATATCCACAACCGTACAGGACTTCTTGATTATGCAATGACTTATCAGTGTGTAAACCTAGAAACTTGCATCATGTCCTAATGATTTACCCCATAATGAATACTGTGGCATTCAAAGTTCAAAATATCACAAATTATCAGTGTAATGTATCGGTTTTTGAACCCACTAAAATGCCATATACAGGGATATAGGGGGGTCTTTAAGTTTAAACATTAGAACCCCTTCTAACATGTTTATCATTGAAATCTCAGACTGAAAAAATAAAAGTAAAGAAAAAGAGTATTAGCCCTTTGAAGTTTGTTGTATTGTGTATGTCAACACTTGTGAACCATAGTGGCATTTCCTAATTTGGCCCTGGACTTGATTAAAATAACTAGAAGAAATACATAACTTCATGCAATCTCAAGGTCTTGGACTGATAGTTAGAATGCCTTTTTTTATGCTTAATGTGATAGTTAGAATGTCTTGAAACTACTATTTTAGCCACCAAACACTCAGCTTCCATTATAAGAATAATTAGGAAAGCTCTTTAATTTCACAGAATTGCCATAGTAGAAGCTGCTAGAAAAGGTTTAGTATTAACAATCTCTCCAGCCCTTAAAAGAAGGTCGATTTAGAAAATAAAGCCAAAAACTAAAACCACACAGACCTGGTCAATCATATCTGGATTCGACAGCCCCCAACCTTTCCTTCTATATGCGTCACGGACTTCTTCACATGAGTTGCAACAATGGTCATCAGACTGCAACATAAATAAGAAACTCAGACACAAGAGACAAAACCAATACCATTACCTTTTTCTAACTAGTTATATAAAGAACATATTCTGGTACATATCAATGGATCCTGCTTTTAATTAACATGAGCTGCTTAAGGCCAAGACCAAGGTACCAAGAAAAGACAACTTAAAAGAGAAAGTAAATGCTTCCGAACAATGCCTTGACTAGAACAAAAGACAAAACATACCTTCTCACAATTTTTAAGTGTCAAAAGTGCATGTGAGTTACGTTCTTTCACTAGGTTTATCATATATAAGAATAGATATTTTATACCCTTTTACAGCCCTAGGTTTGGATAAAATATTTATCTCTTAAACCAACTAAAACATTTTGGATATCCACAAATCCTACTTTATAGGTTTGCCAGTTCTGCATTTTGTACTAGACCCTAATGGAGAATGCTTAAATTTTGATATTTTATAATGCATAAGCACAAAGTGACAGGAACAGAAAAACATACCGTTTCTGCACCATAACATGAACCACAATATGTCTCATTGTGTTCAAGCCGCCCACCATGTCTCTGCAGAGGCTTTTCAATCTGTGACGATAAAGAAGAAATAACAAGTGAACTTAGGATGCAAAAAAGGGAAAAGAAAAGACATACAGAGAAAGCAAGTGAATATCAAATTGTAAATGCTGCAGAAGTCTAATATTAACAAGATCAAAGAAAGACAGGATTGCAGATGTTATCTAACTGATCATGAGAGAGATCCAGAGTATAAATTCATCTTGTATCTTAGTTGTTGGTCCTCTGTTCACAGGAACACTCAAAATTTTACCATCTAATAATATATACAGTCACATGCATATATAACATGCCTGTATAAGAAAAGTTCCTATCATGTGATATTAACCAGAATTCTCCCAGAGTAAGATGTGATAACCTAGGCCTCAAAATTGAACCAACCATGTTCGCAATTGCAAGTCATAAGAAAAAGATTTCAAGTAACCTTTGACAAACCTTGGGTGCACCAATTCCATCCTGCCTGGCTTCAATTACATTCCCATTAGCATCAATTCTTTTCTTGATTATATCATGCCTCTGCATATAAATAAGACATGAGCATATAAATCAAGACTAGACAAATACCATGCTACCATGCCCATATTCAACAACCAACAGATTAGAAGTAATAGGGGTAAAATGAAGGATTCAGCAAGACAATAACGATGTTGGAAAAATCTATTTAGCAATATAAACAGCAAGAATAGCACTGAAGGATGCAACTATTTGCAATACATACTACGTCAAGATGTTGCTCCCCGCTGATATCCATGGCATCAAGGCTGAGTATAGAACATGCAAGGGCAGGAAAAGTGACATCAAACTGCACTTTCAGAAACAGAAAGAAACATGGTCAAGAAAAAGTAAAAAATCAAGCAATTACTTAATCAACAATCCTAGCTATTACCACAAGTAGAAGATAAACCAGCAACTCAACAAACCTTTATCCTAACTCTATGGGGGTTGCAAATTAGTAGACAATCCATACAAGATAATCACCCAAAAAAAAACTGAATAGTTCAAGAAATTCTCAAGACACATGCAGGTGTCTCATGGACAATTGATAATGGCTGTCATTTTCATGCCACATACCATGAAAATCAATGTATATTACGTATGCCCACAAGAATACATATATACAAGCACGTATATTTATTGATATATACTTTTATGTTAACAACAAAACTGCAGGTGGTGAAACCATGGGGAAGTAACTACAGAAGTATGAGACACAAAACCCATCACTCCAGCCATTAAATATTTCCTGAAAAAAGGTTGAACAAATATCAACTTTGTTCAACAAAACATTAAATCCCAACCATTTGAACAAAACTATAATTAAATAAAAATGAATAAAGACAAAATTTTATATTCAAAGGCCAAAATGAGTATATATTTGATATCTATGAAAAAGAAGAACAATAAGGTATTACATTTATACGTAGGGTTTCTCCTCTCGAAGTATCTACAACAAGCTTTGTTTCAGTAACTGAATGGAGGTAAAATCCTGCAACCAAATCCAGGGCATAAGTTAATCATCATCGTCCAAGCTTCATCGTAATCATATGGGATCAGCTACATGAATCCTGTTCCACCATTTCGTTCTGTCCAGTGCCATATCCAGGACATAATCACAATCACAAATTAAAGAACTTAGAAGAGAAAAACACAAAATTGTATGAGAATATAATCAAATGATTGGAATATCATGGGGTTTAAAATAGCAAGATGGCTTGATTATGTCTCTAAAAAGTTAGCATTGTGGAAAAGAAGCTACACCTCTATGGGAGGGAAAAATATTTTGATCAAGTCTACCCTAGCCAACTTTCCCACCTACTTTCTGTCCACCTTTAGAATCCTAGTTAAAATAGCAAGACAGTTACAAAAATTAATGAGGGATTTCTTGTGGGAGCAAGGAGACAAAAAGAAAGATCATTTTGTCAAATGGGAACAGGTTTGTAAATCAAAGGAACAAGGAGGAGTAGGTATTGAAAACTTAGTTAAAAGGAGCACAACTCTTCTAGGAAAACGGCTTTGGAGGTTCCCTTTAGAAGGAGATAGACTTTGGCACAAGGTCATCAGAAGCATCCACAGTGTGGTGGACAATGGTTGGGATGCAAAGCTAGCGCCTCATGCAACCTCAAATTCCCTGTGGAAAGCAATCTCTGAGGTATTACCAACCTTTCTTAATTTTATCCATTTTGATGTGGGTTGTGAGGACCGTGTCCTATTCTGGGAAGACCTCTAGATTGGGGATACCCCCTTTAATTTGCAATTCCCTTGACTCTTTTCTCTATCAAATCTTAAGGCGGAACCTGTTTTCTAGATTTGGGGTGTCCTTAGGCTTTAGTTTAAATTGGGATTTTGGCTTCAAAAGGGGATTAAGGGATAACGAGTGTGATTCACTTATCCTATTACTTCATTTTTGGAAAAGGTGTTTTTGGACCAGAACTCTCTGGATGGCAGGGTTTGGTTTACTTCCCCAAATGGCCTATTTTTGTGTGCTTCCTTCTTCAACCTGCTCATCCATTCAAACTCTTTGGGAGTAAATTTACCAGTGAGAGAAATTTGGTGCAAATCAATCCCTCCCAAGGTACAAACTCTTTGTTGGGAAGTGCTCCTTGGAAAAGTTAACACCTGTGACGTGCTACAGAAAAGAAGGCCAAATAAATGCCTCTCTCCTCATGTGTGTTTCCTTTGTAAGGCTTGTGGTAGACCCTTCCTCATTTATTAATCTCCTACTCCTTTGTGTCTTGCATATGGGACATTTTCTATTCTCTTTGGTTGCAAATGGGCTCCCCCACAAGATGTTGCTAGTTTATTCAACCCTGACTTCTTGAGGCAACAGAAAAAAGGGG
Source organism: Nelumbo nucifera (assembly GCF_000365185.1). The sequence goes on from NW_010729130.1 coordinate 1,750,184, forward strand.
AAGATGTTTGTGGAGGAAAGTAAGGGTGGCTGTGGTCTAGACTATTTAAGAAGAAAGAAACAATAGGATTTTCAATGAAAAGATAAGGTCCAAGGAGGAAGTGATTGAAACTAAGAGATAGATCAGCACACTAGGTAAAAATTGTGGACCTCTTCAGAGACATTTCTACAAACGACATAATATGGAAATGGACTGAAGTGGTACAAACAGACATACATAAAGTAGTCATAATGGACTGGAAACCACCAGAGGTAGATAACATTAAGTTAAACGTTGATGGCAGCTCACAATCCAGGGAGGGCAGGCATAGGGGGAGTTTTCTGAAACTTTCAAGTAGTAATGGCTCTACACTCAGGACCAGTAGGCTTTGGAGATTCAGTTCAGGCCAGAGTTATGGCTCTTTTGCAAGGCTTGAAACTGACATCACAACTAGGAGTTAGAGATTTGGAAGTTGAAGGAGATTCACTCTTGGTGATTTCTTGGGCAAAGAAAACCCATTAGTACCCTGGAAGTACAGATTTTTTAAGGAAGATTGATTGTCTTGCAAGAAAGGTTAATGCAAATTTTGGATGGGTAAAAAGGACAGCAAATGGGTTGGCAGATGTTCTAGCAAAACAGGGAGCGGATAGGCCAACCTTATTTTGGGCAAAGCTATAATTTCTGCAGTGAAAAGGAAACTAGGTGACCTATGTACTTGAGATTTCTTGATTCCTTTGTAACTTGGGCAGCTCAATGGCTAAAGCACATGTAATCTTGTTTCAGATTAATAAATGAAATTTATTGCTGATCAAAAAAAAAAATCATGGGCTTTAAATGACTGAGGAGGAAAGATCCAAGCATCCAGCATTGAGGTCAATTCCAAATTAACAAGATTCATTATACCAGCCATGGACTTGAAGATATTGTGGCCTTTTTCTTCCAATAAAAGGAAATTTATGAAGAAAGAGACATAGCCTTGGCCAAAAGTCTATACAGGGCTCCTGGGTCCTGATAAGCAAATCAATAAGATGGGGAAATTCGAAACAAAGCAATTAGAAAGTAAGGAGGCAGCCTAGAATACAACTGGAAGTGGAAGAATTGGCACTTTGCAAGCTTTGTTTCAATGGGACATTTTCAATTTCAATAAAAGGGTTATTTGCTTTTTTTTATAAATGGTGTATTGTATTACTGTAAAGAGGGTGAGTCCCTCACAATATAAACACTGAGGGTCAAGTGGCATGGCATAAAAGAGATGCTTGTCCAATGAACCCTAAAACAGGCTGTCGAGATACCCAAAAGATGTCTAGAGACTCCAGCCCAGCACATGAGAGTCCATTCAGCTTTCCTGAGAATCTCTTCCAAGGATGAGGCCTTGTCCCCAAAAATTTGACTTTCTCTCCTTCCATACAGTCCAATTCCAAAGGACCATCCCCTTCACAAAAAAAAAAAAACACCAACCCTCTAAGTTAGAGGAGCACTGCCAGATTGGAAGGAGAAAGCCATTGCCCTTTAAAGAGCTGCAGAAAATGGTGCAAATCTGATGAGTAAGTGGACAATGGATAAGAAGACAATTAACTAACTCCAGATCCACCCCACATAAAGCTGCAAATATTGATGATGGTTGCCCCTTTATGCAGCATGCAATTGATTGTTAGGAACTTAGGATCTTTCCACAGGCTGTTGTCCACAAGAGAAAAATAGACTTTAAGGGGGCATGTACACTCCAGATTCAGTTCCACATCACTGGCTGAAAGTCACCAATGAAGGCTTTGTAGCAAGATTTGGTTGAAAATACCCAGACTTCTCTCTCAGCTGCAGTTTAGAATCCGTTAAATGTGGATCCAGTCACACTGAAGGCAGTCTCCCTAACATGTCCCCGAGGAGGTCTACCTCCCAATTGTTCAGATTGTGTCTGAATTTTGGTGCCTACACCAGCTGAACTTGAGATCCTATCCAATCAGCACAATTGTTAACAGAGGCCTCCTTATCTGCTACAATGTGAAAAAAGGCTGGAAGTATGTCACAAAGGGGGTTGGTTGGGACACCATAAGTCTCTCAAAAAGAAAGTGTTCTCCCTATCACCAGGCTTCAGCAACAAAATCCAACTTTGGCTTCATGATCCTTTTCCATAGACTAGATCAATGGCATTGTGATGGCATGAGGATCTCCCTGTGTATGAGACAGAGTTCAACTTTGGTGCCAACTACCCACCTTAAAATCTGATTCTTCACCTCAGTAAATCTCCATAGCCACCTGCAAAGGAGATCCCTATTTATTTAACCAATATGACTTGCTATTTAAGACTTAAACTCATTTCTTAAAAAGAAGCAAGGAGGCTCAATGGTTCCAATAGTCACCTTAGAATTGCTTAACTGGTGCCTCAAATTCAAATTCTGATATATATATATATATAATCTGTATTTGTCCTTTAAGATGAACTAACGAAATCATGGTATCAGAGCAGGACAGCACTCTGTAAAAGGTATTTTTATCTGATAGAAGATCTTACAAATCACATACCTGGACTGAGAATGAGAAAACTGGTTCGACCTTGCACTGAGAACTGTTGTTGGACCCTATTCTATTATTTTTAAACAGAAATTGAAAAGAAAATCACACTCAGAGATTGGAAGATGATTGACTGAGTTTTTCTAGAGGTTGTGGCTGTTTTTCTTCTTCTCTCCCATTCTTCTCTGGACTGTAACTTCCAAAAATCAGTCAAACTGATCAGGAACCTAGACTGAAGTGATTTTTTATCATTGGCTCTTGGTATTTTTACCAAGAACATCCTAAAATCTGCCCTAGCCAAATGGTGTAGGTGTGTTTAATGACTTATGTGGGTTGGTGATCCAGAACTGTGTGGGTGAAGAACCTGTGTAGTTCATGTGTGACCTGGTTCAGATGAAGAAATACATCAGCAGAAGCATAGATGTTATGTGTGGCTTAAACTAGCCCTTGTGAGGTCAGTTAGAACTGTAAATCTGTGACAGCAGGTGCTGTGTTACTGTGACTGCAATTTGACCTTAAATCTTACAGTGGGGGTTGTGTGTTTGTGAGTGTGTGGACTGCGGGAGAAGGGTTGAGGTCTGAAACTTCTGCTAGCAGCCCTTGTTATGGCCTCTGAAGACTCTGCAACTTCTGGAACCTCTTTTAACCAAGGAGGAATGAACAACAATCTTGACTCTATGAACTTTCCAACGACCATTACTCCCTTAGATGGCAGAAATTATTTGACATGGTCTGAGGAGATGTGATTGTACATCACAACCCAGGGTAAGGCAAGGTATATCAATGGAAAAGTGAAGGAACCTAGGATTGGTACTGCTGAATATGATAAGTGGAACCAGGAAAACTACATGATTATGTCATGGCTTTTGACTACTATGCTACCATCAGTTAAGCAGAATTTTATGTGGGCTGAGACAGCCAAGGAAATTTGGGAACAACCAAGGTCAACTTACACCGAGCAGAGACACTATGCTAGAATCTATCAATTGCAAGCCGAGTCTGCAACTTGTAAACAAGGGGAAAGAAGCTTATCCACCTACTACTCTACCCTTACATCTATCAGGAAAGAATTAGATTACTATCAAAACATTGACTGGGAGAGTGAAAAGGATGCCAAAGCTTACAAACAGTTAGTGTCGCAGCAGCGGATCTTTGCTTTTTTGTTAGGGCTTAATCCTATGTATGAACCCATTCGAGTTCAAATTTTGGATAGTAAGGACCTTCCTTTTGTCCAAGAGGTGTATGCTCTGGTTCAATCCAAGGAAAGTAGAAAATCTGCCATGAATCCCCCCAAGGGGACCATTATTTTAGCTGCAAGAAGTAATACCACTTCAGCAAGAAAGGGAGATGGTCAGAAAAGGGTTGATGATAAAGATAAACTATGGTGCACTCATTGTTAGAAATCCCAACACACACGGGAGACATGTTGGAATTGCATGGAAAGCCGAAGTGGGCGCAAGACCTAAATAAGAAATCAATTCAAGAACAGAACAAGAAACCAAATCAGAAGATGCTCACCTTGACTAACTTAGCCTCTCATGAGTCGCAGAGTGAAGGAACTACTGTGAACTCTCAGGATTGCCCCCCTAGGTCTGATCTCAAGGAAAATATTATCTCTGCCTTTCGAGACCATTTGGAGCAATGTGGTAGGGCTCTCACACAAGCAGATTCTGGATCCACTCCTTCAACCTCCTTTGCTTCTACCTCAGGTAAGCTTCTGCATTTCATGTGTCTACTGATACCTTAAAATCTCCATGGATTATTGATTCTGGTGCTTCTAATCACATGACTGGTAAGTCAACTTTTTTCCAATCATACACCCTTCTTTCTGGCAAAGATAAAGTGAGGTTAGCCAATGGATCCTTCTCCTCCATTACTGGTCGAGGATCTATATCTTTGCCATTTGGCTTACCTCTATCCAATGTTTTACATGTTCCAAAACTACCTATTAATTTGCTATCTATTAGTAGCATTACACACTCTTTGAACTACTCAGTGACCTTTTTCCTTGATCTTGTGTCTTTCAGGATTTGGCCTCCAGGATGACGATTGGTAAAGGGAACATGGTGAATGGTCTCTATGTGCTGGAGAATAAAGTGGGTCTTGTGGCCTCAGAGTCTTTGAGTCAGTCAAATAAAAGTCAGGTTACTTTATGGCACAATCGTTTGGGTCATATGTCCTTTGAGTCTTTAAAGTACTTGTTTCTGAAATTGTTTAAGTCTGTCAATTAATGATTTTCAATGGCAAGTGTGTCAACTAAGTAAACATTGTAGAACTTCATTTCCTTTACGTAATAAAAGATAAAATGTTTCTTTTTCCATTGTGTATTATAATGTTTGGGGACCTGTAAATATTCCAACAGAGAATGACTACAAATACTTCATATCTTTCACTGATGACTTCTCTTGATACACATGGATGTACCCTATGCATTCTCAAGAAGTTCCTAAACTTGTGAAAGCCTTCCAACGTATGGTATACATACAATTTCAGACAGAGATTAAAATTTTCCAATCAAACAATGCCAAAGAGTATTTTCATGGTGACTTCACTGAATTTTTTGAAACCTGTGGCTCTCTTCATCGTAGCTCTTGTGCTAGAACCCCTCAAATGGGGTTGTAGAGAGAAAGAACCGTCATCTTCTAGAGGTTGCTCGGGGGTTGTTGATACACATGAATGTTCCCAAAAGATTTTGGGTGGATGTTGTGATGACTGCGGCTTGTCTTATCAATCATATGCCATCTCGTCTCTTGGAATACAAGTCCCCTCATCAAATCATCTTCCCCACTACTCCATTGTTTCCTATCCCTATGCGTGTCTTTGGGTGTAAATGTTTTGTTCATGATTTGTTTCCTACTCGCAGGAAGCTAGATCCCAAAGCCATTGTTTGTGTTTTCCTTGGCTACCCCCTTTCCCAAAAGGGTTATCATTGCTTTGACCCTATTTCCAAAAAATACTTTGTATCCATGGATGTTTCTTTCTTTGAAGATGTGTCTTTCTTCCTTGCTTCTCCTCAAGGGGAGAGTCCCAAGTGAGGAGAAACAGAGATAGGTTCTGTTGCCTTCTCCTCCTGACCCTCCTCCATTCCAAGTCTTTCGTAGACAGCGATACAAAAGTCAAGGCCGGGGTCAACAAAGTTCAATAAACACAAAGCATCCTGAAGTTGTGCAACCTATGCCATCAAACTCTCAGGGGTTGAATCCATCACCGCATCCAGGTACTATTGTTCCAGTTAATGTCCCTGAACCCATTGATATTGATACTTCTAATTGTGATCTGGACCTTCCTATTGCTAAGAAGAAGGGTGTCAGATCATGCACCAAACACCACCCAATGCCTCACTCCTTATCCTATGAGAATGTTTCACCCTCTTTCTGTGCTTTCCTCTCAGCTATTGACAGTGTTTCCCTTCCTAAAAGTGTTGTAGAAGCTTTACTTATTCCTGAGTGAACAGATGCAATGAAGGAGGAGATCGATGCCCTTCACAAAAGTGGCACGTAGGAGTTGGTAGATCTTCCTGAGGGAAAGGAACCTATCGGGTGCAAATGGGTATTCTCTATGAAACATAAGGCAAATGGCACAGTGGAAAGGTACAAGGCCCAGCTAGTTGCAAAAGGTTTTTCACAGGTGTATGGAGTTGATTATGCAGAAACCTTTGTTCCTGTAGAAAAATGATTTTTATTCAAGTTCTCCTTTCTTTAGCAGCAAATCTAGGTTGGGAGCTTCATCAACTAGACATTAAAAATGCCTTTTTGAATGGTGACTTAGAAGAAGTGTCTAAGACCCAACCTCCAGGTTTTTGTGCTAAGGGAAATGAGCAGAAAGTCTGCAAACTAAAGAAATCTCTATATGGCTTAAAACAGTCTCCAAGGGCCTAGTTCAGTAGGTTCCACAAGGTAGTTCAACAGATGGGCTTTAAGAAGTGTCAGTCTGATCACACACTCTTTGTGAAGAGAGAACAAGGAAGAATGGCAGCTTTAATTGTGTATGTCAACGACATTATTATCACCGGTGATTGGGACTCAGAGATACAGAGATTGAAGAGGTTCTTGGCTACTCAGTTTGAAGTGAAGGAATTGGGCCCTTTACGTTATTTCCTTGGAATTGAAGTTGCCTACTCAAATCAGGGTATCTTCATCTCCCAGAGGAAATATATTCTAGATCTCTTGAAAGATGTGGGGAAGCTTGGAGCAAAAACTACTGACACTCCTATAGATGTAAACCATAGGCTTGGGGATTGCAGTAATGAGCCCATAGCAGATACAAAGCAGTATCAAAGATTGGTGGGCAGACTTCTCTACCTATCTATGACAAGACCTGACATTGCGCATGCAGTGGGAGTCCTTAGTTAGTTTATGCATGCTCCTAGGATAACACACTTGGAGGCAGCATACAGAGTTCTTAGATATTTGAAAAAATTTCCTGGGACTGGACTCCTATTTGAAAAACAAGGGCATATGAAAGTTGATGCTCAAAAACCCTTGAGTTCCTTTCGAGCCACACCATCCACATGACTGCCAATGGAATTTCAGCCCAAAAATAACTTCCTTTCTTTCCCATTCCAGCAACCTTCCACCCTTGTAACAGAGCCTGGATATCACAAGGCATGCACCTCTGATACAATATGGCCTTATAGAAATGCATCCATATCTTATAAATGAAACTACAATGCAGAAAAAAAATATGATTGAAAGACTCTTCTTCCTCCTCCTCCCTGCATAAGGGGCAGAAGGAGTCCAGCAGATTAACCCCTTTTCTTATTAACATTTGTTTGGTCAGACATTTCTCCCAAGCCACAACCCAATTAAGAACTTCACCTTCAAGTGGGCAGAGGACCTCCATATGGCATTACTAGAAACTCAGAGCTAACTGCTGTATCCAGACCAATGATAACAAGACTTAACAAAGAACAGACCAGATTTAGACCATTTCCAGCATATGGAATCTTGAGTATGAATATTAACTGAATGAGATTGAAGCAGAACCAATGATTCTGATACCTGGGATAGTTTCCAGTCATTAAAATTTATCCTGAATTCTGGGGCATAACCAACAGAACCTTCTTCCACAACATACACCAAAACGCTCCTGTTGCCAATTGCAAGCCAACATGTAGAGTTTGGAAAACAGCTCACATAGAGGTTTATCTTCACACCAAGGATCCATACAAAATTTTAGCCTGTCACCAATTCCAAGTTTGTATTCATAAAGCAAGGGAAGGCCTTGTAAATTCTTCTCCATACATCACATCCCTACGGTTGTATGGGGGCGATTGTGTCCCAACCATTTCAATCAGCACCAAATAATTCTACAGTTAGTCTTCTCCAAAGCCCATTAGGTTCTGAGTTAAAATGCCAGAGCCGTCTACCTAACAAAGCCATGTTGAGTCTTTTCACCTTATACCCAAACCACCAATTGATAAAGGTTGACAAATCTGTTCCCATTTTTTTTTTTTTTGATAGATAATGATAATGAAAATTTTATTAAATAAAGAACCAAGTATTCATCATACAATTCCCCACAAAGAGGTGCAAGGTGCAGCCTCCAAACTACATCATAAAGCTTATAATTGAGCCCAAAAGAGCTGATTCCTATGTACTCCTTGTTTAGCTAGAAGGTCTGCCAGCCCATTTGCCGATCTTCTTTCCCATTGAACTGACTGAAATATTTGAAGTCCGCCACTTAAATCTTCTCAAAGCCCCCTATACGGCCAGGCTGCCGTCTTTGGTTCTTTTAGACATCTAATAACCAATTTAGAATCACCTTCAACCATTAAATGCTCCACTGCCAACTCTCTTGCATATTCTGCTCCTTGTAACACAGGTTGGAGTTCTGCATTTACAGACTCTCCCCACCCTATAGGACCAGAAAATAGAGCTACAATCTGACCCTCATCATTTCTGAAGACTCCCCCCTATTCCAAATGGCCCCGGGTTGCCCAAACTACTGCCATCAAAATTTAGTTTAATGACGCCCACATCAGGAGGCTTCCAATCCACCACCGGCTTGCTTCTGATTGCAGAACTTTTAGCTAGTTGTTCCCAATTTCTCCTTATGTCATCGAAAGTGTAGGTGGAAAACAGATCCAAGGATTTTACCCAACTTA
>NW_010729130.1:1764442-1788728 GCF_000365185.1 Nelumbo nucifera
TCACTCCACAAGGCAACTTCAATGGCTGTAACCAGCCAGGCTACATAGAACACTCCATCAACCATCAGCTTTACTGAACGAGGGATATCTTCCAGATGCACATTACTCAAGCAAATTGCAGCTGAATGGAGGTCTTCCACAAAGGAACCTTCCAGTCTTGCCTTACACAAAGCAGCTATAGAATCAAACACCTCTGAGGTCCAAAGATTAAACGGCAAACCCGATATCTGAACTATTTCTTTGTCCCTTGCATGCAGATCCTTAGAGTTTGAATGAGGGGTCCCTTTTGTGATAGATACAGAAGCTGAGTGCAATTTACAACACAAAGCATATAGTTGTAACTCCTCTCCAACTACCTCAAGCAAGGCCTTACAAGACTCAAAGGGGGTTAAGATGATAGTACAGTTCAAGTTTAACTTCTTTAATAACTCTTCTGCAACTGTCCTCCAGTTTTTCGAAGGTACTGTAGAAGTTACTATAAACTTTTTCTCCCACTCATTCTTGAGCTCATTGCATACTATTCTGCAATCTTTTGCTGCTTTACCCAGAATTTGTACACTTGCAACCTCTTTCTAGAACTCTTATTTCCTAGCTCCACCAACTCCATTCACTACCTGTAACTGTTCTTCCTTCTTAGAGCTGCTACCTTCTCCAAATCCCTATTGGGCAAAGAAGTCCTTCAAAACAGTTGACACTTCTTTCCATCCAATCCCCAACTTTCCTTCAGGGAAACAAACCATTTGTTTTTTTCCTTCCCCAAAAAACTCCAACAAAGCCACAAACCTTCCTATATAGTTCTTCCTCCTCTTTGCTACAAATCTCCTACCATTAACCTCATTTGATTCTTTGCACTCTAACTTTCTACTCACCTGAACTGCTTTCTCCAAGAATGTCCAAAACCAAACTACAGCTTCTTTCCCGACCAGTAATACCATAGCCTTGTTTAGTTCTCTGATTTTCAGAGCTTTCTTCCCTTTCACCCTAAAGCTTTCAAAAAGAAATTGCTTAGCCTCAACCTTCAAGGTCCTTCTCCAGCTTGTTGCCATGATAAAATCTCCTTCCTCCTTCAATCCCCCCCTATCCATCTCTCTTTCTAAATTGCAGAGTTACTGGACAACAATATCGCCTTTAGGCCCGTCAGAGTTGCAGACAACCACAACACTGTCAACACACTACCACTTAGAATTTCCTGCAATTTTAATCCCTGCTTCAAATTTTGAATCTTGGGTGTATATCCTGGACATGAGGCTTCTGACATACCTTTCATGGAAGGAACTCCACTGGCCTGGAGTTTACCCAATCAAAATATAGGAGCCCACTTCCATCAAATAGTGTGAGGACATGAAGACCTTGAAGAGAAGCAAGGATTTTAGCTCTAATTGAAACCTTTGATTCTTACGCGGCTTCAGCCTTCAGAAAGCCAAGTTGACATAAAAATTCTCTGTTCCCAATTTACCAAATAGTATTTTAGGAGTCCTTCCAACCAATCCATGAGAAGTCCTACATGAGTTTCTCAATTTTACTTTTTTCTTTCTTTGTTTTTTTGAGAAAGATATGGTAAATTTTACTGATGAAAAAGAGATAATAGTACAACAAGCCACCTGGCTGAGCTCCAAGTTAAGGATCCCCAAAACACAGGCAGAACGCATCAGTACAGATCAAGCTCAATAGAATACATGGAATGTAAGTGATGATTCTGAGAGAGTTCATTAGACACAGAGCTCCTTAGATACAGATAACCACAACCCAAATCTGCTCACAGTCATGCTGATGAGATCTTCTACTGGATTAACCTTAGCTTTGAAAGTTCTACTATTCCTCTCTGACCAAATAGTACACAACACATTTGTTGGAACTAGACCCCAAACTCACTTGCCCTTCGAGCTTAGGTCATGCAACTCCCAAGCCAATAACAAGTTCCTAATAGATTCAGGCATTGACCAGCAAACATGTGCTCGAAGAAATGATCACAAATCCAGCCAGCAATTTTACAATGCAAGAGCAGATGATTATTTGATTTCATCACCTATCCACCCATTGAGCAGCTCTGACCCTGAATCAACACTCCTCTTTGAACTGGAGTATCGCTTGTGAGGCACGTTCCTAAAGCTGCAGACCATACCAAAAAGGCAACTTTGGAGGGCACCAAAGAATTCCAAATCAGTTTTCTGGGGGAGGTTGTTGGAAAGGGCTCTCAACATTTTAGTGCAAGGATGAACAGTGAAAGAACTGAGCTCTCCCCCTTCCAACTCCATTCATCCACCTGGCTTATCCTAATAAGCTGGTTTTCCAAGCACTGCATCAACACAACACAACTTCCACCTCCCAATGTTGCAGATTTCTTGAAACCTCAGGGTCCAAATCACAGTATCACCCTAGTAGAATAAGTCTCAGACGCCAATACCTCCTTGTTATCAGAAATCAAATAAAGCTGGGGGAATAGCTCTTCCAGTGACCTATCCCCACACCATCTGTCACACTAGAAGCTAAGTCTGTCTCCTCTCCCTACTTTGAAGCTCACCCTTGCAAAAAAGTTGGATATATTTTCATGATACTCTTCCAAAGAGAGCAACCCAAGAAAGGTAGGAAATTAGGGATCCCCCGAAGGCCAATTACCCTTTGTCCACCCCAAATTTACTAGCAATTAATTTTCTCCACTATCCATCCACTTTAGTCCCAAACCTCCACAGCCATGTGCACAAGAGAACCACATTAAAGTCTTTAATCTTCCTTATCCCCAAACCCTCTTCACTACGAGATATCCAGATTTGGTCCCAATTCACACAGCATGCACCTTCTTCTCATCTTGCCAGCCATGTCATAGGAAGTCCTTTGTAACTTGACAAAACTTCTTGCAACCATAGTAGGAATGGGGAATAAAGATAAGTAATAAGTAGGTAAATTAGATATAATACTGTTAATGGTAGTAACTCTACCCCCTTAGACAGATATTTGGCCTTCCAAAGGGTCAACTTTCTTTCCATTCTTTCCAGCACAGATGTGCAAACAGAGGTGATCATGCTCTTTGCACCCAAAGGCAGGCCTAAGTAATTGGAAAGTTATCCACCTTACAAGCCACAATCTCCTTCAGCACCTCCACATCCTCAGCCTTTCAAACAGGGATGATTGAAGTTTCACCCCAAGTTTACTCTTAAGACTGAAACAACTTCAAACCAAATTAAGACTCCCCTTGGGATTTTTAGTTGCTCCCTACTCAATCCCACAAAGAAGATTGTGTCATCTGCAAAATGGAGAACCTGCACCCCTTCCTCAAGCAAACCCACTTTAAAACCTTCAATGATACCCTTTCCTCACGAGTTTCTCAATTTTCTCAGCATCCACTGGGATGGGAAATAATGACATGGAATAGGTTGGATTACCAGCCAACACACTTAATTAGTATCAATTTACCTCCTTTATTATCTTGCTTTCCAATTTGCAAGCTTTCTTTCCACATTTTCTAACACCACCTTCCAAATAGCTTTGGACACACGCCTATCGCCCAATGGCAGTCCCAGGTAATTCGAGCATAGTGAACCCACCTTGCAGCCAAGGACTTCTACTGGCTCAGGTAGGTTTTCTACCTCACCAACTGCCATTATCTCATTTTCCCTTCCATATCTCTAGAGGCTATCCTGCTTAATCCTTGCCCACTTCAAAAAAAAAGTGTATCATGGGTCGTCCTGCTTCAAAACCTTCAAAGCAAACCCATCTTCCCTTGTTAGATCCTTTTTTCATGCCAATGTCTACAAGAACTTTTCTGACTTGTTTTTGCAGATTCTATTAGCTTTTTCTTGTTTATATCTGAATGATCCACACATAGAATGTCCAGTGAAACCCCATTACTGACCTTCCTATGTTCGACAAATCTTGTGATCCATTGATGGAGAAATTTAAAATGTTGTTGGTAACCTAACAGAAAAATCACAATTTATCGAGTAGAATAACCATGCTTGTCAAATCTATGTTTCCTGATTTCCCACCATATCAAAAAGGCTGCCCACAGACTTGAGTGGGTTGAACCATTACGAAACCAGAAACAACAATCTGCAATTCCCCTCCTCAATCTTCTCATAAGTCATAACCAAGGAATATATCAATTTCAACCACTGCAGTACAGCAAAAACTTTGACCTAATGGAGTTGCCATCCTCAATCAGACTCTGGTAGACCACCAAAAGGGTCTCACTTCTATGAACTCTAAACTTAGCCAAGGTTACTGCAATTCACCCTTGTATGGTATTAAAATATCTTTATGTTCCTAGTCAGCTGACTCTTTTTTTTTTTTTATCAATAGTCAGCCGACTCATCCCTGGTTTCCGAATCCATTAGAAGCCTAAGGCACGAGCACCAGCTTCTGCTGCTTAAAGATATCCTCCTCAACCAAGTCAAACTCGTCCAGCTTCTAGGTTGATTGTAATTCCCTTTCAGTGAAAATGACAAGGCTTACGTTGACACCAAGTAGCAGAATGTCCAACTCATCATAACCTATTCTGCCCATGTTCAAAATATGAAACTAAATATCCAGAATCTGCTGGATAGACGTGCACTTCTAATTCGTGCTCTTGAAGTGTTCAGTTCAAAAACTAAGGATACCAGCCCAAGGTCAACTTTAGAAACCGTGTCAATTTTTCTTTAAGACAAAGGCGAGTGATTGTAACTAATCTTGAAACGATTTTACTCATACCAGAAACAAATGAACCAAAGTGAGAAAAAAATACAACATAAAGCAGCCAAATGCATGGATCAAGCAATGCAAAACGTATTGCAATGGATTATCTCCACATCCTGTTATTCTCGAACTCGTGAAGAGTAAAAGAGGAATTGTATGCAAAGTCCTCAGCAGGAAAAAAAAATTATACAAAAAAGCAGTAATTTGAAAGAAGGAAACCCTAAATTCTGAAGACCAGAATAAGTGGAGAGGGAGAGAGAGAGCATACGGAATTCGGAGATGAAAAGAAAGAACATAACGATGGAGGAGGCGAGCGTGATAACACCACCAGAGAGGGTTCTGCTGTAGAAATCTTCATTGATCTTTGGATAAGCGTCCAGGTTCCGGAGTTTGCTGAAGATGGTGTTCATGGCGCGCGATATAACTTACTAGTGACAAACCCAGCGCGTGCACAAACACAAGATTGACGGGTGGAGGCTTACGAGGTTCCTGAATCCTGATTAATTAATTAATTAATTAATTTTATACATGTGAAAGTGAAATGAAATAATTGGAATTGGTTGTTTCTTGTTTGCTCAAAAACCCTGAGCACATTGCCTTGTCTGAAACTCTGAACGACGAAATAAAAATGAATTGATCTGCATCTGCATAGCTTAACCAAGTGTTTGAGGAGGAGGAGGTGGTGGTGGAGGGAACTTCCTTCTTCGCTCTTCTCCCGTTCAATCTCTAACCCCTCCTTGTTTCTCCTTCAAACTCTCGCCTCGTTTGTATTATTTTTGCTTTACCGTATATAGACATCACATGTTCTTACTTATCTCTTCTGTATTACAGGAACGCGATTCCTTCCTGTCCCGACTCGACCGGGTTCTAAACATAGCTTCCCCTATTTTTAGCTTTATCTCCCTCCATCTGCGGATATTGGCCAATGGCAATGGGCATGTCGCATGTTTGAATTTGACTCGTTTCCCGATACGCGAAGTCGCGATTCGCGAACATCCATAACCGGTCCAACCGGATGAACCGGACTACGCCGTACTACCAAACCAAACCAAGCTGACCCAACCATCAATCCCTGTGATTCGGGATCGTCATTCCCTAGTCAAAAGACTCGAACCATCCAAAGAAGTGGATGGACTCTCCATTTGTTTCAACCAAAAAGAAAAGACTCTCCATTTGTCATGCTTTAAAAAAACAGGGTTATTTTATTTAGAAAATTCCCAATTAATATCCAATATTTTGCATCTAGTGCCACTTTGGTCCCCAAATTTTAAAGTGTAACAATTCAGTACCTAAACTTTCAAAATGTGTCAATCCAGTACCTACCGTTAACCATCTGTTAAATTGCATTTGAAAAAGACACAAATGCCCTTCGAGTTTCATCTAATTTTTATTATCAACCATCCAAACGTTGACAAAAAATTAACAATCCTAAATCCTTACCTCTTTTATTCAAGAAAGTTGGGGTCTGAAGAAGGGATTTATGATTGTTAAAGAAAATTAAATGACACTCGAAGGGCATTTGTGTCTTTTTCAAATGCCACTAAATTGCTGATTAATAGTAGGTACTGGATTGACACGTTTTAAAAGTTCGAATACTGAATTGTTGCATTTTAAAGTTCAATGAGCAAAGTGGCACTAGGCCCAAAGTACAGGGTACTAATTGGAATTTTCCCTATTTTATTTGACAAGATTCAATTAACAAGAGAAAAAAATGACTTGGGCAACGTGAATGATGAGTCAACCCAATCCTAATTTTCCATTAAACAATAAAAAAAAAAGATGTTTTTTCAATTTCCTAATGTAAAAATTGTTCTAATTATGTAAAAATTGTTCTAAAGAAAATTAACAAAAAATATTATTATTATTATTATTATTATTATTATTATTACTAAAAAAATTGCATGGTTTGGTCATATAATTGACAAATCATGGATGGCATGATTTGGTCAAACTCAGTTAACTCAATCAAAATTAAATCGAGTCATGGCCAATTTTAGACCCTATTGCATAACCATAATCATGTACCAAATTGGCAAAGAATTTTTAGTCATTTTGCGATTGGCTCAAGTTGAAATCTGATTTTCCAAATATGTATTCTTTTTAACATTGAACTGTCTTTGGCCTAGATCATGGTTTTATTATTTTTGTGAATAAATTACACCAACGGGAGAGTTACATGAATAAGCAATGTTTTCAACCCATTGTTGACCTGACCGGTCAAACCATTCGAACTGTCACCTAGCCAAGATTTTGAGTCTAGTTCAGTCAAGACCCGTCAAATGGTCAAAAAACATTGACTTGGTCAAGAATTGTTCAACTCAGCCAGTTCAACCGTTGACCCATTCGACCCGGTGACCAGGTCGCGGACTGCACACTTAATGAATGCAAAACATTTGGAGGCCATAACTTTGCACTTCAATGTCCAATTGGGGTGTTTTTTTTTTTATTTTGGATAACTTTTCGAGATCTATGTGCCCCTGCTATTTTTATGAAAAAAAAAACCTTTTTTGACCTCAAATTGCAACTTTTAAAATATCACAAAAATAATGTTAAATATTAATAAATAAGGTTTATCAAAAAAATGTCCAAAAATCCAAAATTCGTAAAAGTATCATTGTTGTTTGAAACCAAAATTTTAGAAACTCACAACCTCCTTTAGGAATCATTAGAAATGTCATGCCATCATAATCTACAACCTCCACACCTTGCTGCTATGAGGTGGATAATCAAAATATCAATCAAAACCACTAGCATTGGACCATCCTATTGAGTGTGTATCTTATTTTTCAACTGTTGGTTCATGTTGTAATTCAATGTCCAAAAAAAGGTGAAGTATAATTGGTTTATATGTGAAAAAAAAAGTGAATGGTGGGTGTAATTCAATGGTGCATTCTACATATAAAAGGTTTCCTTTATATTTTAAAAAAAAAATAGTAAAGGTTTCTCTAAAAAAAGAGGTTAAAAAAAGAACAATGATTTCAGTGTAAGAACTGATTCCTTTCTATATATGGCATCTTCATATTAATAGAGAAAAAGAAGAATACGTGTACAAGAATCAAGTATGATCGGCTTGTGCTACAAACTATAATACACAATGTATTATGTATTTATGTACTATTTCTCATTATCTCTCATGTTAATAACAGTTTCATTTCTCCCATGGATGGACTTAGGTGGTATAGTCTAATCAATAAATCTTTTATCTTCTAAGCATTGTTCGCTTTTCTTGTATTTGCTTGGATTTCTTTATTTTTATTATTATTACATTGTCTTGATTGCTTTTTTACTTCAAATACGTTCATGATCTTGTGGGTGGTCGCTTGTGAATCAATACATCACACATAAAAAATATTGCCCTAAAAGTCATCAAACCCAACATGCTCAAACGTGATTTTCAGACCATTTGTTTTTTGAATTGTCACATCAACAAAAAAAACACAAAAACATGTTCTTGAACTCTATTTTTGTTTTCAAAGGGAAAAAAATAAGTTGGTTTTGTTTAAAAAAACATGTTTTTGGAAGTAACAAAATAATGGTTTTTAAAACAAAAACACAACTTCTAGTATAGAAATTATATGATTATGGAATATGATGTTAAATAATCAGATAAAAACATGTTTTTGGTTTAGTTTTGAAAACAAAACACACACACACAAGGGGTGCTTTCCCCTTAATATGTACGTTTTCCTCTTACATAGAGTCATATCTAAAACCAAATATTTGTATGGTAAGACATAATTAATCCTTGAGTCATATCTAAATATATATATATATATATATATATATATATATATATAAAAGCAAAAGGGGTGCTTTCCCCTTTTGCAAAATCAAATCTTATTATATATATATAAGCAAAAGGAATGCTTTCCCCTTTTTCAAAATCGAATCTTACTAGATATACTGTAGATTCACATACTTACAATATTTCATTGCATGTTAGGACACATATTCATATTTCTCTGTCTTTTTTCTTTACATGACTTGACATTTGTCCATATATATTTGTTTCCCTTCCCTGTAACCACTTTCCCTATCTTCCTTCTTCACACTCCCCCTGTCTATCTTCCACTTTTACTCATCTCTCTCTCTCTTGAACCACTTCCGCATGCCACTCTCCCTCTCTTCTCTACCTCTCTTCCTACTTCATTGTTTTCCTCTCTCTCTCCACCCTCTGTTGCTAATCAAGGTTTTAGTGTGGGTTTGTTTATCCATGATGTTTTCAAGGCCAAGGTGTGCGGAAGCCTCGATTTCAAAATTGTGGAAGTATTACGAAAAAAGGATTTTGGTCCACCCCCTCTTTCCAACAAATTATTTTCTTGATTTTCTTCATACAATACAAAATGCGCGCAAGGAGATCTCTGGATTTTGTTGCAGTTGTTGTAAGTATCATATTGTTTTGTGCTTTTCTTCCTTTCATCGTTTTTGCTTTGCGCATATATGACATTCATTGTTCGTTTCTCTTTCTCTGTGGGTTTCTAGGGGTTTCTATGTAATTGTCATAGCTTTAAATGTGCTACTCTCCTTGTTTCTTCTGTCTATTTTCAATTTATTTCTCTTGTTTCTTTCTTCATTCTCATAGATTTCATTGCTTATCTTCGCATTTGTTCTTACTTTCTAAAATTGATTTCACGAATATTATTGGTGGTCAAGATTTAAGACTTTCGATCTCATAACAACATTTTGAAGATTAAATCTTCTCATGGTCTCGATCCTTGAAAGGAGCCTTACGGTGTGAGAGCTTGTGATTCAAGTATGATACTGTCGTCTTCTCCTGATTTCTATGCAAGGGCTTCTACCCAAGGAGCTTAGCTGATTGAGCACAAAAAGCTTTTGTTGTATAGATTCAAGATTCTACAAATTCAATTTGTCTTTTGAGAGTTGGTGACATGACGATTTGGGTTTTATCTTGATTTTGTTTTAAACCAAGTGGGATGGTGAGAGTGAGACCTTGGTTATGGTTGGGAGATATCGAGTAACTTTTTGTGGGAATCAAATTAGTGGTGTAGGTTGTGGATCATTTCTTCTTTATACTGTAACTGTATTTGGTTTGCAATTGGTGTATATAATATTTTTTTTTAATTAACAATTCTAGCAACATGAGGATTTATCTTAATTAATAAGTCATCATTAATTAATTAACGATGAACACATATTTATATTTTTCTATCTTATTTCCTTGCATGACTCGACATTTGTCCATGTGTATTTATCTCCCTCCCTTATAACTACTTTCCCTGTCTTCCTTCTTCTCACTCTCCCCATCTCTCTTCCACCTCTCTCTCTCTCCCCTCCTCCCTCTTTCTTGAACCACTTCCGTTTGCCACTTTCCCTTTCTTTTCTACCTCTCTTCTCGATTCATTGTTTTCCTCGCTCTCTTTGCACTCTCTCTCTCTCTCTCTTCCCTCACTCTGTTGCTAATTAAGGTTTTAGTATGGGTTTGTTTATCAATGATATTTGCAGTGCCAAGGTGTGTGGAAGCCTGGATTTCAAAACCGAGGAAGCACTACGAAAAAAAGCTTTTGGTCCACCCCCTTTTTCCAACAAATTCTTTTCTTAAATTTTCTTTATACAATACAAAATGCACGCAAGGACATCTCTGGATCTTTGTTGCAGTTGTTGTAAGTATCATCCTGTTCTATGCTTTCCTTCCTTCCATCGTTTTCGCTTCACGCATATATGATGTTCGTCGTTCATTTCTCTTTCTTTGTGGATTTTTAGGGGTTTCTATGCAATTGTCGTAGCTTTAAACACACTTCTCTCCTTTGTTTATTCTGTCTATTTCTGATTAATCTCTCTCATTTCTTTCTTCATTCTCATAGCTTTCATTACTAATCCTTGCATTTGTTCCTTCTTTCTAAAATTTATTTCACAGATACTATTGGTGGTTGGGATCTAAGACTTTCGATCACATAACAATATTTTGAAGATTGAATCTTCTCGTGGTTTCGATCCTTGAAAGGGGTCTTACGATGTGAGAGCTCGTGATTCAAGTACGCTACATTGTCTTTTTGCGATTTCTATGCTAGGGCTTCTACTCGAGGAGCTTAGCTGATTGAGGACAAAAAACTTTTGTTGTATAGATTTAGGATTCTACATGACAAAAAGCTGGTTGGTGACATGACGATTTGGGTTTGATCTTGATTTTGTTTTAAACCATGTGGGATGCTGAGAGTGAGACCTTGGTTGTCGCCATGTAATATTGTGTAACTTTTTGTGGGTAAATCAAATTAGTACTATAGGTTGTGGTTGGTGTAAAATTTCCTTTTGTGGAAAAAATTTGCCGACATTAATTGTACCATTTCTTCTTTATATTGTGATTGTATTTGGTTTACAAGTGGTGTATATAATATTTTTTCATTTAATTAAACTGATAATTTTGGCAACATGAGGATTTATCTTAATTAAAAAGTCATCGTTAATTAACTAGTGACAATTTACTCGATCATCTAAGGGCGTCATTGTGATCATTAATGTCTTTTTTTAGAAAGTTTATTCACAATTTATATCATGCATGAAAGGTTTGTTAGTTGATTTGTTCTAGTCAACAAACTAGAAGTTGACCAAATGGAACAGTCACCATTGTAATTTGTAAACACTAATAATTCCAATGGCACAACAAGAAAATCTCCTGTACTTGTCCGTTACGGAAATCAAATTTGCTACTCACAAGGCACCCCTTACATTAACATAGAATGACTGAGCTCTTTGGAATGTTTCCAAGTAGGGGCGGATTCGAGCCGAGATGAGCCAAATAGTATGAGGCTCAAGCTTGACTCGCCTAGGAAGTACAAGGCTCAAGCTCGATTTGTGAAAAAATTAAGAATTATAATATTTTTATTATATATTATTTTCTATAATTTTATTATATATATATATATATAGATATATATATATATATATATATATATATATATWCAAGAACCTCACGAGCCGAGTTCTATTAGGCTCGAGCTCGACTTGAAACTCGATTGAAACCGAGCTGAGCCAAGCTTTTCACGAGCCAAGCTCGGCTCGTGGCCACCCCTATTTCTAAGTATTAGTTTTTATTGTATTCTCATTTTGGGTCTACTGTTTTCAAGTATTAGTTTTGTTCTAGGTATGGGTGTTTTTGAACTTTTGTCTATTTAGTTACAAGGGAGCTCTTGTGATATCATGATTTTCTTTTGTGTTTAGTAGTTGTTTTTTAAGAAGCTTATTATTACTTCATTTATTGTTGCCTATATTTGTTCTTGGTTGTATTTCATTAGCAACCTTGTATACATAGGCCTTCTTGAAGAAGCATGAGATCTTATAATTGGTTGTATTCCATTTTGCACATAATTGTTCTCAGCTCTATTTCTTAGTTTAGAAGTATTTTGTTATTTCTATATTTAGAAATGAGCTTTTATGTAAATTGGTTTAAAAGGAATGTTCATTATTTTTTCCATAAGCTTATTAATACTTGATGTATGTTGCCTATATTGTGCATTATGAATATAAAGCAGATAGAATTTGTAGATCAGAGAAGAGGAATACGAAGGAATAGAAAAGACATGGTATAGTGAGAGAATTTGTAGAGAAGAAGAGAGGATAAGGAGAGAGAAACTTGGAAGAGAGACAAAAGGGAAAAGGTGAGGAGAGAGAGAGAGAGAGAGAGGATAGTAAATAGTGAGAGAATTTGTAGGGAAAGGCGAAAAAAAAAAGAATATAACATCTTTGATATAATTGACCCAAATGGATGTGCATGACCCAACCTAACCCAACTCTTTGTATTTCACCCAATGGTTAATCAACCCAATTTCAACCTACATCCTAAAATATGGGTTTTAGTGGGTTACATGTGTTAGTGTTGGTAAAAAATTGCGGTATCTAACTTGTTCAACCACTCATTTAGTGGCCATGTAGTTTAATTTTTTGTATTTAACCATTTTCTCATTTTAGCTAAATATGTCTTATTAGTTGAGATTTTTCCATATATTTTAAAAGTAAACTATAGTGGCCATTTGAACAACTTTTTTGGATAGGTTGAGTGAACTTAAATTAAATTTAGAAGATGAATAGCATGCTATTTTAGGAATTATATGTTTAATAACTTTGTTTGTAAGATAGTTTTGTTCTATGATACATATAAATTTTATATTTTTTCTCTTTTTTATGTAATATATATTAGTTGGTTCATTCCAATAAAGACTAGGATTTGAATCCTGCTACCACAACTTTTATCCCGTGCTAAGCATGGGCGCCCCTTACTAGTTAATAGTAAATTTCAATAATTTGATCATAGGATACATTACAAGTTATGTCCCCAAGGTTTGCTAATATCCAAATCTAAGAAAACAAATCATTTTGGGTTCATAAAACACACCTAAAGCATTTTGGTTGTGTGCTACTAGGAAACACATCATTAAAATTTGTTTCAAAAATATGTTTTCCAAATTATGTTATAAGAACACAACTGGATACATATTCTAATCTATCTAACATTTGTTTGGCTTTCTTATTTATATTTTTATATTTGCTTTGTTTTATTTGTGCCTTGAATTTAGATGTCAATTATTGTAATCCATACGAGATTCAAAGCGGTGTTTGTAAGAGGATGTAAAGGCAATTTCAATGTTATCCATCAAAAAGGCATCTTTAATGCACATGACACACTGATTAATAGTCCAAGCTAGCTAGAAACGAAACATACTTTCCCTTTTTTTTTACATTGCTTTGTTGGTTTCAAACATGGAACTGTCAATGGATCGAGTCCGAACTGAGCATATGCCAATTTTAGTTCAGTGGTTTACGTATTAATAACTGGGTTGGGACTGGTTCTTGTTGTTCTAAACTGATTATATAACTAATAATATATAAAGGTCTCTGTTGATTTTCTTGTAATTCTGTTATAATTATGTCTAAATGGGTAAATTTTATAGACACAATATATAAGATAATTTTGGTTAAAAACATTTGTTTTATCAACATGTAAATAACTTATTATTAATTTGATGTCATTATTATTAAGGTTATATTATCAAAAATAAAGTTCAAAGTTGTTATTATCATAGGTAATTATAAATGTCAAATATAATTGGGCCTATTGGGTCAGGCCCAATTATCTTACCTAATCATTAGTTCATTCCTGGGTCTATTTTATACAATTCAATAATAGCCGGTTCAAGACTGCTCCATCCTGTCTTACCCCTAACCATATAATTATCATATATGGATAGTAAGAGGTAACTTTGTCATATAAACATTTTATAAGCTTAACTTGCCATTTATGGGCAATTTTGTCATGCAAAATACTTAAATGTTTATGTGGATAATTTCTGTTAATATTCACTAATGGTGGTCTAGGAATGTGAGTTTTAGACAACAAAACTTATTGACATGGGGCTTTATAGATAAAAATTTAAAAGAAATGCAAAAAAAAGCCATGGTGAATTTAAGATAATATCCCTAAATAATAAACAACCCAAACATATAAACCTCGAAAACTTTCTATGGTAGAATTAGGAAAACACAAGGTTTATTATGGCTATCCTAATAAATCTAAGGTTAAATGCTTGAATTGCAAGATTTCCAGGGATACCTATAATCGATGGCCAATCGATTTAACCCGAACCATTGAACCAGAATTCGGTAAGATTGATTTTCTCTTGTTTGTTTAGTTTGTTATTGCTTTCTTATTCTTTTAATTTTAGTTATTAAATTTTTCCACTCAATTGCTTTATCCATTTGGCTAAGAGATTACTGAATTTCTCCCTATGGGATTCGACCTAGTACCACTTTTACTGCAAATATCTTGTTGTGGGACTAGTACTAATTTTGAGGGGTTCGACAAACCCGTCAAAATATATGCAATTGATTGCATTGATGGAGTAGATACATCTAAATCAGAAGACACGCTGAAAGTTGCACTTAATAATAGTCCTAATCAATTGCAACAAGTAGAGCAAAAGTTTGTACTGAAATCAGAACTGCGGAATTTGACTTCTGAGCTAGACTCTTTTGAAATTGCAACTCATAATGCATCTTTTATTAATTTACCTCCATTTCACACAAAACCCCTCCCATCTATTGTGTAGGCCCCTTTTCCAAGTTTAAACCCACCTATGAAGGATGAAAGGGGGAAACATAGGAAGTTGAAAACCAGGTGGAGCGGACCCTTTGAAGTAGCTAGGGTATTCCTTCATGGAGCAATTGAACTACATAATGATGATGGGAGTACATTCAAGGTAAATGGACAGTGGTTGAAGCATTATATTGAATGAGAGCAATCCATCCACCATGGGCCCATTCTCTCTTTGAAACCGCCATGAAAGAAAGGTGAAAGTCAAGCTCACAACTTAAAAAGAGCGCTTGTGGGAGGCAACCCATTAAGTAGTTGTTTGTTTTGTTCAGTTTTTTTTTTTTTCTTATGAGTGTTTTTTTTTCGTATCTCACATCTGCAGGATCTTAACGAGGCATTTGGGGAAGTCCTCTTAAATATTTCTCTCCTTGTTCTTGTTATGCATATTCTATACATTGAGGACAATGTATATCCTAAGTGTGGGGGAGGATTAAGGGGGTTGATAAATTTTTTGTTTCGGACTCTAGCATGCTTCGATTACCCCTCTCTAACCTTTCTTTTCGAAATTTCTGCTCCTTAGAGACTTGTTTTTGAATAATTGTAAACCGTCATGAATCATGTGCTTAGGTAGGATAGACAAGAAAGGATGCAGGCAAATCTAACTGAAATTTTTTTGGCTATGGAAGGTATCTCAGTAATTTGAATGATCAACGGGTAAGATGCAATACAGATTCGACCCTTGTGAGCATTCAGTTTCTGACGGACAAACATGGTTTGATTATTCTAGAACTTGTCTTATTAGGCATGTTGAGACCACGATAATGAGTTCATGGATTGGAACGTGATTTATTATATTTTTATCTTTATGATTTATCCAAAAAAAAATTATTTATGAAAAAGTGTGAGATGGAGCATAAAATGCACTCACACTAAAAATATAAGAAAATGGTGAGATGGAGCATAAAATGCACTCATTCCTAGATCCCAAACCCTAATTCTCCTTTCGATGCAATGGACTCATGATAAGTGGTGGAGATGTGATGCATAAGCAAGCTTATGGTGATAACATTCCTTGTTTCGTTCTGAAAAATTGTGAGAGGGTATTTTTGAATCTTGCTACATGTGATTGTAAAAACAAAGTGGGATTACTCTAGTCCTAAATTATTCATGCGAAGAGATGCTTGTTTCCCTCGATTGTCGATCTCATTTGGGATCATGAGGATTGGCGATTTAAGATTATTCATTGACAAGTTAAAGAGGAAAAAAAGTGGACAAAGGGAAGGACCATTAATACTAGATCAAGGCATGCGGGAGAACCAATACCCTGTTGAGAAAAAATCCAAAACAATATTTTAGTTAGCTTGTTCTTGTTTTAATTTTGTTTTGAATTTTGTCTTGCCCGAGGATGGGCAAAATTTAAGTGTGGGGGGATTTGATGAGAGTAGAATTTATCATATTTTTATCCCCAAATATTCTGTCTTTCATACTGAATTAGTACTTAATTGGACTCATATTTGTTGTATTTCGGTTCAGGGCATGAAAAAAGGCATCAGAAGCAAAGAAAGGCAAATCGGATGATTTTTCACAGTTTCGGCATCATTCAGTAATTTAGGCCTAACTCGCGTATCTGAACTTCGATTGGGCTGATTCAAGACCCACTGGAAAGATAAGAGAAAAATCCACAACTTTCGTGTTTTGGGATTTCGCAGATTTGGCTTACATCGAAATCAAATCCGGGCCCAAAGTCAGGGCAAATTCATAGGAAGACCTAATCCGCAGCTGAAGCCCAACTTGTAGAAAAGCCTGACAGCATCCCAATTCGCAGAGGAGGTCTAATACGAATCCAAGAACAAGAAACTGAGAAGAGTCCTCCCAGATCTAAACTCTTGATGTAATCTTAGAGAGATAAAAGGATTGAGTTCATTAGATAAAGAGATCAGAGTAGGATTAGAATAGGACTTTCTATTCTTGTAAGATAAACTTAAGAGGAAGTAGAAGACCACCCCCTCCCCTTTAAGTTATATAAAGAAGGGGGTGGACCAGCTTTAGGAGGACTCAATCTCTAGAGGGGATCATGAATTGCATTGAGAAATCAGTCAAGAAAGGAGAAAAGAATTCAAGAAACTTCAAGAAGAAGGTGGCGGCAAGAAGAGGAGATCTCAGCACCATGGGTGAATTCAAGAGTTCTTTCTTTCCCTTTGTTTGCTTTAATTCTCTTATCATGAACTGATTTGCTTATTACTAGGGCTGTTGAAAGCCTAACCATGTTAATGAATATATTTTTATCTTTATGATTTATCCAAGATTGTGATTTCCATATAGTCTATGAATTATTGTGCTTAATGCAATTAAGAGCTTGGCTACCTCTTAATTGATTTATGTTATGTGAATGAATCGAGAGAGGAATTCACATAATCGACTGAATAATTCATAGTGTGAATTGAATGGTATATAGAGATATATATACATGATTTAATCTGAATTTAATGGTTTTTCTTGGACTTGATGCATTTCCATCTTGAGAGCTTTACTTGAGAGATCGAAGGGTTACCTGATGGATGTAGTTTTAATATATCTCGAGAGAGAATATTAAATAAATTTGGAAAGACCTCAGCTTATGGGAATGACAAATAATCTTGGTAAATCGAATCCATTAATATTCATTACATTGGTTAGGTGGACCTAAAGTCAGCGATTTCATCCATTGCATATTCGATTAGTGATCACCCTTGCTTCTAGTTTTTAATTTTAGTAGTTCCTGCTCAAATCTGAATTTCGTTTGTCTAGATAATTAGGGAAGACTGTGGTTTTAATACTTATTTTGTTAAATCCCCATGGGAACAATATTTTATACTACTTGATAACTAGTGCACTTGCTATGGTTATATATTTATAGCTATCAGCATCCCGGGCTGCAAATATAAGAAAAGAAATATGTGGAGTTCGGCAATTTGGTGGTGAAATGCTATATGAATATTATGAAAGATTTAAACAACTTGTTGCTAGCTGTCCACACCACCAAATACCCGAACAACTTTTGATCCAATACTTCTATGAAGGGCTTCAGCCCATAGATAGAAGTATGGTTGATGTAGCCAGTTGAGGAGCCTTAGTGAACAAGACACCCGAAGCGACCAGGGAATTAATTTCCAACATGGCCGAAAATTCACAACAGTTCGGTGCAAGGATAGATGGCACCACTAGACGGGTTAATGAGGTAAGCCATATCAATTTAGAAAATCAGATTTCAGATTTAACAACTTTGGTTAAGCAACTTGCTGCAGGGCAATTACAAACAGCTAGGGTGTGTGGTATCTGTTCGATCCCTAGTCATCCTACGGACATGTGTCCATCATTACAAGATGGATCGATGCAGCAAGTAAATGCCGTAGGAGGATTCCCGGGGCAGCCCCAATGAAAGTATGATCCCTACTCCAATTATTACAATCCGGGGTGGAGAGATCATCCAAATTTAAGCTATGGGAACCAAGGAGCACAACAGAAATACCAGCCCCAGTTTTTCAATCAGAAGCCCCAGTTTTCGGCACCCATCACGGCGCAAGGCCAACCCTCGAATTCAGGTATGTCCTTAGATGATGTAGTTAAGGCTCTAGCTACTAATACTTAGCAATTTCAACAGGAAACAAGAGCCAGCATTCAAAATTTGGGGAACCAAATTAGCCAACTTGCCACTTCCATTAGCAAGTTGGAGGCGTAGAGCTCCGGGAAACTACCCTCACAAACGGTAGTTAGCCAAAAGAGAATGCAAGTGCAGTGATGCTGAGAAGTGGAAGAGAGTTGCAGTCCCAACCAAGCTCACCATCGAAGGCAGCCAAGGAAGAGGAAAGACAAGGGTCAAACGACAACCCCATTGAGGTAACATCCGACCCCCCTCTTCCTAAAGTTACTAATGCTGTTGTACCTCCTTTTCCTAGCAGGTTGGAAAAGTCCAAGAAGGAGGAATATGAGCAAGAAGTGCTGGAAACCTTCAGGAAGGTGGARATCAACAYCCCCTTGTTAGATGCAATAAAACAAATCCCAAAATATGCCAAATTTTTAAAAGAATTATGCACTAACAAGAGGAGGCTGCGAATTGATGAAAATGTAAGAGTTGGGGAGAACATTTCAGCCGTGATCAAGAGGACCCTGCCAGAAAAACGGGCTGATCCAGGTATGTTTACCCTACCTTGTGTGATTGGAAACAAACGAATCGAGCGTGCCATGCTGGACTTAGGTGCATCTATTAATGTCATGCCATACTCGATTTACTGTGCATTGGGACTGGGTCCTTTGAAAGAGACTAGAGTTGTTATCCAATTAGTTGATCGTTCTAATGCCTACCCTGAGGGGATTGTTGAGGATGTATTGGTGCAGGTTAACGATTTGATCTTTCCAACTGATTTTTACATCCTGAAGATGGAAGAGGACACATCCACGAGTTTAGCCCCACTTCTATTAGGCCGACCATTCATGAAAACAGCCAAGACCAAAATAGATGTGGACGAGGGTACCCTCTCCGTCGAGTTTGACAGAGAGATTGTAAAATTTAATATTTTTTATGCAATGAAATATCCTAGTGAATGTCATTCGATCTGCTCTATTGACAACATTGATTCGATTGTGCAGGAAGTCTTTGGAGAGGAAGACATGGGCGATGAGCTGGAATATAAGGGACAATCGGACAAGGAAGAGGAGTTCGATGCATCCTATGGCACTACGGAACCAGGACAAGAGGTAAGTAATTCTGATATTCAATCAAATATTTCTCACACAAAATTGCTGCCTTTTGTTTTGCAGGCTCTGGAGCTGGAACTAAAGACCCTACCTGATCATTTGAAATATGCATACTTGGGCAAAAAAGCGACACTGCCCGTAATCATTGCAAAAGGGTTGACTGAGGAGTAAGAGGAGAGGCTCATCAAAGTCCTAAAGGACCATAAGGAGGCGATCGGTTGGACCCTAGCTAATATAAAGGGGGTCATCCCCTCGATTTGCATGCATAGGATCCTTTTGGAAGATGGTGCCAAACCGGTTAGGGAACCACAAAGAAAACTCAACCCGGTAATGAAAGAGGTAGTACTGAAAGAAGTGCTTAAACTGTTAGATGAAGGGATAATTTATCCAATCTCAGACAGTAAATGGGTAAGTCCTATTCATGTTGTACCTAAGAAAACTAGGATTACTGTAGTAAAAAATCAAAATAATAAACTAATTCCCATGAGCGTACAAAGTGGCTGGCGAATGGTAATAGATTTTCGAAAACTAAACTTGGCCATTCGAAAGGACCATTTCCCCTTACCCTTCATCGATCAGATGCTAGAGCGATTAGCAGGTAAGTCTTTCTTTTGTTTTCTTGACGTTTTCTCAGGTTATTACCAGATTGTTATTGCACAGGAGGACCAAGAGAAAACAACATTTACTTTCCCATTCGGCACCTTTGCCTACAGACGAATGCCTTTCGGTTTGTGTAACGCTCCAGGCACCTTTCAAAAATGCATGATGAGTATATTTTTTGATTTTATTGAAAAATGCATTGAAGTGTTTATGGATGATTTTACTGTTTATGGTRATTCRTTTGATGACTGCCTAAATAGTTTAAGCAAAATTCTGAATCGATGTGTTGAAACAAATCTTGTCTTAAACTATGAAAAATGCCACTTCATGGTGAAGGAAGGCATTGTGTTGGGACATGTAATTTCAACAAGTGGAATAGAGGTCGATAAAGCTAAAATTGATTTAATTGTGAGCTTACCCTACCCTACAAATGTTAGGGAGGTTCGTTCATTCCTTGGACATGCAGGTTTTTATCGCAGGTTCATCAAAGATTTTTCAAGGATTGCCCTGTCATTGTCCAAGTTGCTGCAAAAAGATATGCCTTTCGATTTTGGTGATGAGTGCAGGGAAGCATTTGATAAGCTGGAAAATTTATTGACAATTGCACCCATCATTCAACCACTCGATTGGAACTTGCCCTTTGAGATCATGGCAGATGCGAGCAACTATGTGGTAGGGGCGGTTCTAGGTCAGCGAATTGATGGGAAAAGCCACGTCATCTACTATGCTTCCAAAACACTGAATGCTGCACAGAGCAATTACACAACCACTAAAAAAGATCTATTAGCTATTGTGTTTGCTTTAGAAAAATTTAGATCATATTTACTTGGCTCTAAAGTGATTGTATTTTTTGACCATGCAGCTTTGAAATACCTACTAGCAAAGAAGGAGTCGAAACCGAGGTTGATAAGGTGGATACTTTTGCTCCAAGAGTTCGATTTAGAGATCATGGATCGAAAGGGAGTTGAAAACTCGGTGGCGGATCACCTAAGTAGGTTGGTGAAAGATGAGGACTCCTCACCCATCGATGAGTTGTTTCCTGATGAGCAGTTGTTTCACATGAGAGGTATGGTTCCATGGTATGCTGACATTGTGAACTACTTGGTTATCGGATTTTTGCCTAATGACCTTAGCAAATCCATGAAGAACAAAATCAGGTATGAGGCAAAATATTATGTTTGGGATGAACCTTATCTATGGAAATTCTGTTCTGATCAAATGATTAGGAGATGTGTCCCTGAGGATGAGCAGATGTCGATTCTAATTTTTTGCCATAATTATGCTTGTGGTGGCCATTTTGAGCCAAAGAGGACTGCTCGAAAGGTTTTAGATAGTGGGCTGTATTGGGCAACCCTATTTATAGATGCATACTTGTTTTCTAAAAATTGTGAAAGATGTCAGCAAACAGGTACACTGTCTCGCACAAATGAGAAGCCCCAAACACCCATTCTTATATGTGAAATATTTGATGTTTGGGGCATTGATTTCATGGGACCCTTTCCTCCTTCTTGTGGTTTTTCTTATATACTTTTGG
Organism: Nelumbo nucifera; assembly: GCF_000365185.1. The sequence goes on from NW_010729130.1 coordinate 1,786,024, forward strand.
CAGTCGATTATGTCTCAAAATGGGTGGAAGCCAAGGCCACCAAGACTGATGATTCTAATTGTGTTGTAGGGTTTATCAAATCTAACATCTTCAGCAGGTTTGGCATTCCTCGAGCCATCATAAGCGATCAAGGGACCCATTTTTGCAATAGAACAGTTGAAGCCTTGTTGAGAAGATATGGGGTGCATCACCGAATCGCCACTGCCTATCATCCCCAGACTAATGGGCAAGCTGAAATTTCTAATAGAGAGATAAATTCCATCTTGGAAAAGACGGTGAATCCAGGTATGAAGGATTGAAGCCTATGCCTGGATGATGCTCTCTGGGCATATCGAACAGCTTACAAGACCCCAATAGGTATGTCCCCTTACAGGTTAATTTTTGGCAAATCTTGCCACTTGCCAGTCGAAATTGAACATAGGGCCTATTGGGTAATAAAGCGATGCAACATGAATATGGAAGAAGCAGGGAAGGAAAGGAAGCTCCAGTTGCAAGAGCTGGAAGAGTTGAGGTTAGAGGCATATGAAAATTCCAGAATCTACAAAGAAAAGAACAAATTGTTCCATGACAATGTACTCTTAAGAAAACAATTTAAAGTTGGACAAAAGGTCTTACTGTACAACTCTTGCCTCCAACTCATGCCAGGTAAGCTGCGTTCCAGATGGATGGGTCCTTTAAGTGTGACTAGTGTATTCCCTTATGGTGCAGTAGAGATAAAAAGTCTCAACACAGGTAAGATCTTCAAGGTGAATGGGCATCGATTGAAGTTGTTCCATGAGGATGCAAATGTCTCCTCTACGATAAACATCTCGTTGGACATTCCTTGGTATTCATTGGATTAAAGAAGCAGAGGAGAATGTCGAGCATAACGACGTTAAACAATTGCGCTTGTGGGAGGCAACCCATTGTGATTTTTTGTTATTTTGTTTAAGTTTTGATTTTTTTTTTGTGTGTTTAGCAGGAACCCAACAAGACAAACAGGGAAGTGCCCCCAAATCCTTCTACTTTATGCATAATCACATACATTGGGGATAATGTACAGCTTAAGTGTGGGGGGATTAGGGAAATTTGACAGAAAACCCTAGCATGCTTCGATCATCTCTTCTTAACCTTGCATTTTGGAAACTCTATTCCCTAGAAGCTTATCCTTGAATGATTTCAACTTATCTGGAATCATGTGCCTAGACTGAATAGATTGGATAGGATGCAAGCATGACTAACTGAATCGTTCTTGGCTGCATATGGTACCTCATGATTTTAATCGATCAATAGGCAAGATGCATAAATATCTGTCAAACATGGTTTGACTATTCTAGAACTTGCTGTGTTAGGCAGATTGAGACCACAATCAATGAATTTATGGATCAGGTGGCGAGACCCTGTAATTCTTGCATTAAAAAAAAAAAGAAAAAAAAAACCTCAACTCTTTCGAAATCAATTGAAACAATGTTCTAGGGAAATTATGGTGAACCTAGTAATGAGGTACGATCAAGGAGTACATGACTTATCTAAAGCCATTTCTAGTTAAGCTAGTCCTAAATTCAGGTTTAAGTAAATAGGGTAAATACTTCACCATTGCCACAATTGGTAGGATGGAGCATAAAATGCACCTACCGGTTAATTAATCCGATGGTAGGATGGAGCATAAAATGCACCTACCAACCAAGTCATATGATAGTAGGACGGAGCATAAGATGCACTTACTAGCTAGTAAATCAAAAAGTAGGATGGAGCATAAAATGCACCTACTGACCAAGTAATCCAAAAGTGAGATGGAGCATAAAATGTACTCACTTCTTTAGAGGAAAGAAAAAGAAAATAAAAACAGAGAGAAGATAAAAATGTTTTCCCTGATTTACTACCTGGTTTGCAGTAGCAGAAATTGGATTGACTGATGAATGAGTCGTGTATGACTTGGTTGTCTTGATTTAACGGTTCGCAATAGTTAACCTACAATATTTGTGAAGAAAGATGAAGAAGAGTTGAGTTGTTTTTGTTTGAATTTTGTCTTGCCCGAGGACGGGCAAGGTTTAAGTGTGGGGGATTTGATGAGACAAAAAAGAACCCTATTTTTGTCCCCTAATTTTCATCTTTTTACATTACTTTAGCACTTAAATGAACTCATTACTCTTGTATTTCGATCCAGGGCAATAAACAAGGCAATTGGAAGAAAACAGGGCAAATCGGGTGATTTTGCACAGTTTCGGCAACAATCAGTAATCTGGGACTAACTCTCAATTCCGGACTCCGAATTGGACAATTAAAGAAGTATTAGAAAGATGAAAGGAAGGTCCACAACTTTTATATTTTGGGTTTTGACACATTCGACTCGCATCGAGTATGAAAATGAGCCCGAAGTCGGAGCAAGTTCGCAGCCAGGCCCATTTCACAACTTAAGCCCAACTCGCAGAAGTACCTTGAAGCAACCCAAGTTTTAAAGCAGCCCAACTCAAATTCAAGAGTCAAGAGTCCAAATTTCGAATGTAATCTCGAAGGAGAGAGTCTTATTAGATCTAAAGTCTTGAATGTAATCCTAGAGAGATAAGAAGATTGACATTAGATCATTAGATAAGAGATAGGATAGGATTAGTTCAAAGAAGATCAAGACTCCATAAAGATAAGATGATCTCCTAGAAGGAGTTGGAAAACAGCCAATCTTCTTTGGCTATATAAAGAGGAAGGCGAACCAGCTCTAGCATCTCTCA
>NW_010729130.1:1789519-1825963 GCF_000365185.1 Nelumbo nucifera
TTGCTCCCTGTGGGATTCGACCTAGTACCACTTTTACCGCAAATATCTTATTGTGGAACTAATACTAATTTTGATGGCTTCGACAAACCCATTAATTACTCCTACACACTCACTGACTTAAGCATCGGAGTGCCCTCCTCGGGTAAAAACTACCGGGCACCCTCACATCCTTTCTTTTTATAGCTCGCACTCAGCTCGGTCACACAGATACCAGCTCGGCCATACAGCTCGTCAATGCTAGGTTGGACCCCTGTTCGAGCCAGATCACAAGACACAAGGGAGCATCTAGATTCTGCATCATCATCATCATCATCATCAATAATAATAATAATAATAATAATAATAATAATAATAATAATAATAATAATAATAATAATAATAATAATAATAATAATAATAATAATANAATAATAATAATAATAATAATAATAATAATAATAATAATAATAATAATAATAATAATAATAATAATAATAATAATAATAATAATAATAATTGATGAGGGACATTTTGGTCACCCCACACAGTTACAGACACATGGACCCTGTCGGCGACACAACGTCCAACTCAGTAGGACAGCTCGACAGATCAGCATATGGCAATCGACATCAGGTGCATGACCGAGCTGGGGTGAGCTCGGCCTGCCAACAATAACAGCTCGCCCCGAAACCGTCCCGCGCGCCACCCCCGCTCGAACACTGTTACCGCGACTATAGGAATAGCTCGCCGAACCATATGCCTAGGACTTGCGGACGACCTGTAACTGCCGCGCGAATCTAGCAACTAACAGTCCAACATGCCCCCAAACTCTCTAATGTTCTCAGAGACGTTGCCTGATGGCACCTGAACCTCGGGTAGCTATAAAAAGAACCCAAGATCACTCTGAAAGGTATGCACACTGATACCCTCAAAACTCCCTTATGTTCTCAGAGATTATACTCCTACACACTCACTGACTTAAGCATTGGAGTGCCCTCCTCGGGTAAAAACTACCCGTGCACTCTCATCTCCTTTCCTTTTACAGCTCGCACTCAGCTCAGTCACATAGATATCAGCTCGACCATACAGTTCGTCACTACTAGGTTGGACCCTTGTTCGAGTCACAAATTGTGCATCATCAATAATAATAATAATAATAATAATAATAATAATTGTTATTTGCTACAAGCATTTAAGTTTATTTTTAATCATATTGTTACTTTTATTAATTTTCAATATCTCTATTAACTATGCTATATCTAAAATTCATGTAATTAATATGAAGAAAAATTTCTCATGTGCTACGCATGTACTTAATTATTAGTAATTTAAAAAATGAGAAAGGCATGAGAAAATCCTTCATGCATTTCTTAACTCAACCTTGTAATTGAATTTGGAGGGGCGATAAAACCAGAAAAGATTTTTCCATCTCCAAAATTAGTGGTTTCAAAATGTCTAGCCCTGTTCCTCATAAACGTTTTCCATCAAAATTGAGAGGTATTCTTCAATGTAAATTGTTTTTCTTGTTGTGAGTAATAAAACCAAAACAAAACCAGCTGGTTTGATAATAAATCGGTTCTTAAAACAAAAACCAATTTCATGTCCATAAAACTTATGTCTTATGAAAACTGTTCATTGAATGACGATTCATTCAAGATTGTTCACATTCACTTCCTACCTTGCGTGAGCCCCCCTAGCCCGCTTGATATTGGATCTTTCCCAAGTCACACGAATTAAATTTTTAATTTAAAAATGATTTAAAGTGACATATTATGCCACATGGCAAGGCATTTTTAAGCTGAACTAACTCCATGCCTTGTCACTGGAAGTGGAAAGATGACATAGTGGCTCTTGAATTGTTTAAGCCCTCCAACCCAAGCCCAACCGAGTTGCAGCAGTGGTTACTGGTTGGGTTGAGTTAAACTCAGTCTCTATCTCGGGCTGGGCTATACCTTGAGCTGGTGATACCACTCTTTTGGCTGGGCCTTGATTGGACCTACATCCATCCCAAAAAAAATCCAAGTCTCATTCACATCCCCCTACTCTACTGGACATGACTTCCCATCAACTGGCTAAATTCTTTGGGGCGCTTGTTTATCACGTCTGATCTGATGTAGCAGAAGGGGGTCTTTGATCATCTCTTGCCCTCACTTCAGATTTGAATTGCAACGGGTAGGGGTTGGAAAAATTTCTTCTAAAATAACCCAGGTAGGCAAGGATTTGATGTTTGGATCTGTTTTGTTACGGGAGCTTTGCTCTCTGAATTTGTTTCGCTGTTTTCAGAGGTCTCTCCAGTGGTCTATTCCCATACTCAGCTTACTTCGTATATGTTTGGTTTCATGGGCGTTTATTGTAAAAATGCCACAACATTAGTGCCACATAGGCGTTGGGGTTTATTGCATATGAAACCACTGTTTAGTTCATCGTTTATCAAATAAACACTAGTTAGAAAACTGAAATGCTTTGATTTATGTATATGGGGCATGTAGGGAAACGCCAAATTCATATTTCCCCTAATACCTGGACATTTTTTGAAATGAAATGCTGATGTGGTACACTTTATCTGAGGTAGAAAGTAACTTTATGGGGTGTTACTTGAAACGCTCATAAAACGTCCAACCAAATTAATAGAAAAAGCAAAAACGTTTAAAGTAGCATTTTTCAGATAAATGTTTATCTAAAAATGCCTATCAGGAAACACCCATGAAACCAAACATACGCTTCATTTTTTCAACAACTTGGTTTGTTCCTGGCTGTTGTTATTTGTTTTTTGGTCTACTTCATGTTGTCTTTTAAACAACTTGGTCTGTTCCTGGCCGAAGATTCGTGTCCTGGTCGGATGAGGCTTTCGGGGTTGTGAGGATGAGGTTAACCGTCAAGGTCTTCGGGATAAGACTTAATCCCCAATGGAGTTGTCCTCATCTATACGATGATCTCCTGTCTTGGTCGTGCTTATCCACATGACGTGGTGCCAATGTGGCTGAAGAGATAAGGTGAGACGCGGAGGCGGCATGGCACTAACATGGCCAAGGAGATAACGAAGGCACGTAGGCAACACGTGGCATCTGGGGCCAGCTCAATCATAACCTAAACACCACTCCCCCAGTTCCGAATTCGAGGAGTGTAGTGCTTGGCCGCGGTGTGGCATGGAAGAGTTCTTCGGTTCTCGACTAAGGAACTTGAAGTTGAAGTTTGGTTGAGCATTTAGTCTGGACCGAGTGGCTCGAGGTTGGGCTGGTTTTTCTAGATGAGTCAGCTGGTTCAATGCAAATCCCATCTTCGAAATGGGTTGTCAGAAGTGTCAATTCACTTCCTAAGGCTCTACGCGTGCGAAGGGCTGTAATGCCGATTGGCCTTCCCAAGCTAATCAGAGAGGCACTTGATCCACACCGTTGATCTTGCCTTGATCTGGATCATTGGGAATCCTATAAATGGGGGGAGAAGAGCATTTCCCCTTCGTTATTTGCGAATGAAATCACTTGCAGAGCTCAACGAGTAGTCTTTAGTGCTCAGTGTTTGCTTCAGTTCCGCAGCCTTAACCTACAAGACTTTGTAAGATGTCTTCCTCGTCTTTCCGTTCTTCTTCCACTTCTTCTACTTCTTCTTCCTCTGATTTCACTACTTCCTATTCTGAGTTCGAGCTGGGGTCTTTCACCGAGGCTGTTGCACTTGATGTTCCTGAGGCTGATGGCCAGGGGGCCGAAGCCGAAGACTTTGAGGCATTTGACCCTGAGCGGGTTGCTGAATAGGAGGTCGAGGCTGAGTCGTCAACCAGAGAGGAAGTTGTCCTCTCGCCGCGAGCTGGTCATCGGCTTGGGACCACTCCATATTGTCTAACCCCCGGGGATATAGCTCAGATTTGGGCTTTGTATTGCATCCCCACGGAATACAAGCTCAGATGTTTGAGGACCGATGAGAGGCTCACAAATGCTCAGCCGGGCGAGCTCTGTGTGTATGAGAAGAGTCTGGAGTCTGGGCTGAGGTTATCTTTACACGAGGGGGTAGTCAGGGTGTTTGAGTGGTACTAGGTATTGCCGGTGCAGTTGATGCCCAACTCGTTTAGATTTCTGATTAGTCTCATGTCCTTCTGCTTAATCCACAATGTTGAGCTTATCCTGGGATGGTCACCTACTTCCTTCAACTGAAGCATCAAGCGGTAATACTACTTCTCCGTTAGGCAACGCGTCAAGGTGTTAGTTGGGACCTCGTCCTCTGTGAAGCACTGGAAAGAGAAATTCTTCTTTGTGTGTTGTCCTAGAGGCTCACCTCTACCGGCCGAGCTCTAGAAACCGAGGACTAAGGTGAAGCAACCTGAGTTGGTCTGGCTTATCGAGGAGGAGAGAGCGGCAATAGGCATGATCAAGAAGATTGACGTGATGCACTACACCTCCTTCTCGATGTTGATTCGCGTCAAGCTGATGAGCGAGGAGGCCAATCCATTTTGTCGCTTTGGTTCTTTATTTGTCGATCTCTTCTTTTCCAAGCTTGTGGCTTGTATGATTAGGCGTTTGTTTTGGTGCAGGCCCTGAGATGGTGAGTCAAGAAGAGATCCTTCATTGGATGAGGGTTAGGCAAGACAGGCGCAGCCGTGGTGCTCAAGGGGCCTATCCCCGATCCGAAGTGGTGTTGTCAAGGTCTATAGAGAGGACTCCCCGGCAATAGAAAAGAGCTAGGCAACGGGCCAAGGAAGAGGTCGTGGTGGTCGACCCGGAGGAGGGCACCCAGGCCGTTCACCCCCCTTCCCATGAGTGAATGTGTCAGAGGGCGGCAGTCCACCCCTCCAAATGACGTAGTGAAACGTTCGTTCTGAGGACGGGATTGGAATGAAAGGTGTGTACCCATGTAGCTTCTCTACTACATCTTGATGTAGGCCATGAGGGGGGAGGTGGCAGAGTCCACGACTGGCGCCCTAGAGAGTGAGCACATTCTTGAGGCTACATCAGGTAAATCCTTGCTTGCACTAAGTTTCTTTTTTGGTTGGTTGAAGTTGTTGTGCTGACTAGAGGTGTAAATTGGCGGGCGGCACGACATGAATTTGGACCGGCACGGTAGGGTAGCTCGCAAGCTGTGTAGGCCCGCCCCGACAGCTCACAAGCTGTGCAGGCTCAGCACGATGGTTCATGCTGTGCTGGGCCGGGGGTTCATAGTCCACGGATTGGCACGACATGACACGACTATGCATGCTGTGCCGCCCATGGCCCATGGATCGGCACGACACGGTCCGCAGGGCCCATAGCGGGCCACGCTCAGCCTATCCGAAAACTAGCCGTCTAGCCCAGTGTCCACCCCCCCCCCCTAACAACTATAAATGGCTATATAGGGGGGTACTTATGTATTTTGCTTATAAAGGGGAAGAAAAATGACACAAATGCCCCCCAACAGCTATATAACAACTAGTTTAGGGGGCTTTTTGGGTAAAGTTATAAATAACTTTACAATGACCAAAATATCCCTCCCAACAACTAAAAAATAGTTAGTTTTAAGGGTACTTTGGGCAATTGAATTATTTTAAACTCCTATAAATAGCTCTATCCTTCACCATTCTTTTCATCACACCAATTCAACATTCAACAATTCTCTTAATCTCTTCTCTCTCTCTCATACATTCTCTACAATCTGAGTGAACTTTGATAGTCTGATTGGCTGATTGTCTGATTCTCCAATTCTCAACTTTATTGAAGTTTCAACAAGAAGAAGGCTTGCTGCCTTGCTCAACCAGCTCAAGTATCTCAAGTTAGCAATTTGGGAGGCTTGGACGTTGAAAGGCTTTAACCGTTGAAATCAAGTTGGAATTCTAAACTGGCAATCCGGGTAAGTCCAACTAAGTTAATTTAATTTTTTTAGAATTAAAAAAAATGGCTGGCTCTTCCCAAAACTAATTCCTCAAGTTTAGTAGCCCAGTTTGGAAAATATTTAAAATAGAGGATGTTGAGGGGAAGGGGAAAAGAGCAGTTTGCCAAAAACGTAGCAAAGACTTTAGCTATGGTAGCAAGGGTGGTACTGGCCATTTGAGCAGACATTTTCTTACACATGAGAAGGAAGAAGAAATAACCCACAATTTAAATGAATTGTTGAAATAATGAAAAATAAATTTTAACAATATTGGGAGGACATTTCACCCCTTTATTGCTTAGCTACAATATTAGAYCCTAGGATTAGGAAAGATGGTTTAGATATTTTACTTGAAACATGTTGTGAAAATATGAATATTGAAATTGGAAATAAAAAAGAATAAATTAATAATTTATTATTTGAAATGTACAGTTTTTATGAATTTGATTTTTTAAAGCAGTAAGAAATAATCCTACAACTTGTACATCATCTAACATCTTCAGATCTTCTACTTCTGATCTTGAGCCTAGTAGTAGTCTAGTAGAAGAGAAAAACTTTTTTATTTAATAAGTAGAAGGCAGAAATCTGCTACTTCTACAACAAGTTCATTTACTGAACTTAATTTTTATTTACAGGCAATTTTTTTCTAGTTTAGGTGAGGAAACAAATAATTTTGATATTTTAGCCTGGTGGAGTGAACATTCAAAAAATTATTTAGTTCTTGTCGCCTTGGCACGTGATTTACTAACCCCTCCAGTGTCTATAGTTCCATCGGAGTCTTGTTTTAGTGTAGGTACCAGGGTGTTGAATGATAAGAAAAGCTACATGAACAATGAAAGTATAGAGATTTGCATCCACTTTAAGCATTGGCTAGATGCAGTCATGTAGAAGATAGATTACAAGACAAATGAGGGCATGATACTACTATATACACTGGATAATTCACCTGAAGCAAATGATGAAAGTCATGATTGATGAACAATAGTTGACTAGTTGTATAGAATTTTTTATTTTTTTCAAATTATTGTAAATTTTATTTAATTTATTTGCTATTTTTGACAATGTAATTTTGTATTTTCAATTTGTAACTATATTGTATTTTTTATATTTTATTAATTTATTCCATTTTCATATTTCATTCATCCAAGTATGAAGTATCCAACCATTGTATTTGTAATTTGTAAGATTCAAATTTAAATGAAATAAAATTCATATTTTTCTTCCAATTTGTTATTCCATCATTCTTGATTCTTATTTGCTTAAGTATTTTTTTTTTCATTTATGTGTTAGATTTCTCTTTTCTCATTTCTTAATTTATCAAATGGTTTCCAAAGGCCTTACTAAGTTAACTATTTTAGTTTTACACTTTTACTTAGAAAAAAAATAAAAATTTTCAAAAAAAAAACAAAAAAGTCAAAAAATCAGTCTAGCCCGGTTCGGCCTAGGCCCAAGACCACGTCCTGAACCGGCCTAGGCCGATGGCATAGCATGGGCCTGGGTATGGGCCTTGTCGGGCTGACCCCCAAATTTTTCACCGGGGAGGGCAGCACGGCCCGTAACGACCCACGGACTGTGCCGTGCCTGCCCAACACGACCCACTACATCTCTAGTGCTGACATTAGGTTTTTCTTCTCCATAATGCTTGTTTGGCGGTTGCGGTGGTTGATTGTTTTCAGGTAGTGTGGCGCCTCTATGAAGCAAGCCATATCGAGGTCCTAAACTTGAAGGCTCGGTTAGCTGAGCTTGAGGCAGCTGGTGTGTTGACGGCCGCACTAGAAGATGAGGTTACCAAGCTGAAGCGCGACATCTATGAATGGTTCGAGACTGTCTGCAAGCTGAAAGCACGAATCGCCGAGTTGAAGGCGGCGCGGGAGCAACTGAAGAAGAAGGCTGCCGAGAGGGAGGCTCGAGCAAGGGAGGAGGCAATTGCTTAGTTTAGGGCCTCCGAGGAGTATCAACTTGAGATGGATGACTTTGCTGCACACTCCTTTGAGATGGGGTTCAGTCTCTTCCGGAACAGGATTCTACGCCAGTTTCCCGACAATGCTGAGGCCGCCCAGGGCTTGGGTACTTATGATCCTGAAACCCCTCTCGCCGAGGATAATACGGCTGTTGTCGACATGCCTGAGGAGAACGAAGAGGCTGAGGACCGCGCTGCCAAGGACTGAGGCGTCTGCCGACCATTGTTGTTGCTGCTGATTTGATTTTGTCCTGTCTTTTGTTGATGTTGTCTTTACTCTTTTCTTTTCTTTTTTTATCATGTAAACGACTTGGTATGTCGAGCTTTAAACTTTGTACAAAGCTTTTTGATTAATGGAAAGGTACATTTTAGCTCCAAGCTTGTTGAATCTTGTTCTTTTTGTTCTATGTTGTTGAAAGTAATTGTAGGCCTCGGTCTTATCCTGGCCGAGGTCAAGGGTAGCCGAAGTCTTCAGTCATCGGCTTTTGTTGGCGGAAGTGCTTTTTGAGCTCTTGTCTCATTGGGGGAAGCTCAGTTACACTTGGTATCGTGGAGATTTTTGCTCTTCGTGGGCTAGTTGTCCCTCAGCTAGCTCTGATATGATGATTCGTCAGTAAGGTGTGTGGAGTTTGATGATCGCCCTTTAGCCTTGGGAGGTGGGAGCATTCTCCGCTTTGGGCTTTGGCCGTCAACATCTGTGTCAAGGGTCATCCAAGTCGGTGCGCGGGCATTCCAACCATTGCGAGTTCGATTTGGTGACATGCGTTGCGTGGTGTATGCTGTGCAGTGTTTGCCATACAATTTGTGTGTGTGTGGTGTGTGTCGTGTAGTTTGTGTGTGTTATGTGTGCCATGCAGTGTGTGTTGAATAACTACTTTGTAGAAAAAAGCCCTTTATTGATGTCGAATTATTGATAGTACATCCGGAGTTTTCCAGTATTCCAACTCCTCTGTATGGACCTGCCATCAAGGTCTTCCAGTCTGTAGGTACCGGGTCCTATCACTTTGGTGACTTTGTAGGGTCCTTCCCAGTTTAGTTTGAGCTTTCCTTGTCCTGGTGTGGGCACTATGACTTTATGATGAACAAGGTTGCCAGTCTTGAACTCCCTTCTTCGGACTTTGGAGTCGTAGTACTTAGCCATCCTTTGTTGCTGCACGACCATCTTGAGGTGTGCTCGGTCACGTGCTTCTTCTACCGAGTCGAGCTCTGCGCGGAGGTCTTCGTCGTTCTGCTCCTCATTGTAGAACTTGGTTTGAAGAGTTGGCGAGCCTATCTCCACAGGGATCATAGCTTCGACCACATAGGTTAGGTGAAGGGTGTCTCTCCAGTAGTTGTCTACAGAGTGGTCCTATATGCCTAGAGAATACTAGGCAACTCCTTGATCCACCTTCCCTTGGCTTGGTCAAGTCTGGTTTTCAGGCCATGCTGTAGGGTTTGGTTGGTCACTTCGGTCTGCCCATTACTCTAAGGTTGGTGCACGACCATAGTCCGGTGGTCGATCTTCAGGTTAGTGTAGAGGGCTTTGAACTTCCAATTAGTGAACTGCGTACCGTTGATGAGAACCCAAGGAATACCAAAGCGGCAACAATACCTTTCCAAAAGAACTTCCAGGCATTGTGTGTGGTGATGCGTGCTAGGTCCTCGGCTTCCACCCACTTGGTGAAGTAGTCCACAGTGACTAGGAGGAACCTCTTTTTCCTGACCACGGTAGGGAAAGGTTCGAGGATGTCCATTCCCCATTGAGTGAAGGGCCACAGGCTGGTGATCGGCTTAAGGGAGACTGCTAGTTGGTGATGAAGATTGGAGTGCCTCTAATAGTGATCACACTTTCTGACGAGCTAGGCTGTGTCTTGTTTCATGGTCGGCTAGTAGTAACCTTGCCGTAATGCCTTGTGAGCTAGAGTTCAGGCGCCGGTATGGTCTCCGTAGATACCTTCGTGTATCTCCTTTAGGACGTAGTCAGTGTCGGAAGGGGGGAGACACCTCAGGTAGGGGAGAGTATGTGACTGGTGGTAGAGTTGTCCGTGTTTAAGATAGTGCTGGGCCGACCTGTGTGCAAGTTTCTTGGCTTCTACTTGGTCTTTTGGTAATGTTTCGTCCCATAAGTACTGCATTATGGGGTCCATCTAGGATGGGCCTTGTTGAACGGGGAGGGTGAGGAGAGCCGTTAGTGCTATGTCGGGTTGGGCCAATGTGTTCATCCATACCATTGGGTCAAGGTCGGTCTGTGGCGAGCTAGCCAACTTTGATAGTGCATTAGCTCAGATGTTTTTGGCTCAGGGGATTTGCTGAATAACACAGTGGTCGAGTCATTGAATGAGCTCTTGCACCTTTTTGTAGGTAGCTCAACTTGGTTGGGGTCCGTGTCTCGAACTGACTGTGGATCTGGTTGACTACTAGGTGGGAATCGTTGAAGGCTTTGACGTGCCGAGCACCAAAGTCTAGGGCAAGTCTGAGTCGGCCAATCAGAGCTTCATACTTAGCTTCGTTGTTGCAGGCCTTGAACTCGAACCTGAGAGCATGCTCCAGCACTGTGTTTTCTGGGCCGAAGAGGATGAGGCTAGCCCCATTGCCTTACTTGTTGGATGAACCGTCCACATGAAGAGTCCATATCTGCGGTGCCGGGGCTGGATCTTGAGTTGTGAAGTTGCACTCCGCCAAGAAGTCAGCCAAGGATTGGGCCTTGATGGTGGGTCGAGGTGCATAGTCAATGTCGAATTCACTCAGCTCTACACTTCAGTTGACTAGGTGACTAGATGCTTCTGGCCTTTGCAGCACTTGCTTGAGAGGTTGATCGGTGAACCCTCGAACGTTATGAACTTGAAAGTATGACCTGAGGTTTCTTTTCATAGTGACTAGGGCCAAGGCTACCTTCTCTAAGTTTGTGTACCGGGCCTCTGTGCTGTTAAGTACTTTGTTGGTATAGTACATCAGCCTTTGTACTCAATACTGAGCTGACCACCTCCTCTCTGGCCGAGAGGTAAAGCAACAACTCGTTCCTAGGGCTCAGCTTAGTGAGGAGAGGCGGCGAGCTTAGGTGCCTCTTCGGCTCTTGAAAGGACCGCTCGCATTCCTTGGTCCACTAGAAGTCCTTCATTTTCTTTAAGGCCTTGAAGAGAGGCACCGGTCTGCGGACTTGGACATGAACCTGCTAAGGGCGACTACTTGTCTAGCGAGATATGCTGTCTTCGGAAGCATGTCGTTAAACACCCTGGAACACCAGTTTAAACATTTATAATTTTCACCGTTTCTCAAACAACTACTAATGTAGTAAATGGGTGAGAACAAGTCGTATCCACTGGGAAGCAAGTGAAAAATTAATATATACTTAGATTCGGAGAAGAGAATACAATAAAAAATTGCAGAGAATAAGAAAATAGAATGTATTATTGTTGAAATTAAATGTTTCAAATTTAAACAAGACAATAAATAAAAATCAGAATTTAATAAAGTATGGGAATCAACAAAGGAAATAAAAGAAATAAATAAAAAACACGATCCAAAATCCGAATCCAGTGGCGGTAGTTGCAGATTGGCCAGGCAGCTTGTAGAAACTCCTCCTGACAAGAACCGGGCATCTATCCTTTCTACAACCCTCGAACCCCTYGAGACACCTTAGCCTTGAACCAAACGAATTCAGATCTGCAAAACAGAGAAACAAACAAGAATTAAATCTTGAAGATTGCAGAAATAAAAATAATGGAAAAGAAAATAAGGAAAAGAAAAGAATGGTTGATCAGATCTAGTGGCGGTAGTTGCAGAATGGTTGAGCAGCTTGCAGGAACCCCTACTGACAAGATCTGGGCGTCCTCCCGTTCTACAACCCTTGAACTCCTCAACAAACCTTAGCCTTGTGAACTGGGTGAATTGACCAACCCCTTCTCCAAGGCCCCTAGGGTCCTTTTTATAGAGAAGAGTGGATATAACTGGAATTAGATAGAAAGAGGGGGGCGGCTGCTGGGTTTTAGCAAAAATATCGGTGCCTTAGGGTTTAGAATGAAGGGTTAGGATGGTTCTAGGGTGATCCTAAGGCTGAGAAGTAATGGAGAAGGCATCCAATATCATGTAAGGCTGAGATTTAATGGCTAAAGGCTGAATGGTGAAGATTAGAAGTTAGCTGGATCCTAGGGTTAGAATGCTAAAAAGAGAGTGCCCTAGAATGGATGGTGGAGATTAGAAGGGTTAGCAGTTAGGGGCGGCTTGGGTTTGTTAAGAGTGAAAGGAATGGCTTAAAAGGCGCCCTAGGGTTTGCTAAGGCATGGGGAGCATGCTAATATAGTAGGAGGGCCGCTAAACTGGGTTTAGCAGCTAGGAGGTGCCCTCCTGCTTTCAATTTTTCACAAAAACACCCCCTTTCTCAGTTGGACTTCACAACAACTTCCCAAAATCTGCATTTCTGCCATGAAAGCTTCCCAGTTTTCACCAGAATTTGCACAAAGACCCTTAGAGGCCGCAACATTGCATTTAACTGGGAAAAGGGAACATCTTGACTGTTCTAAGGCCAAAAGTACTCCTGAATTGATGCCTTTAAGGCGTCAAAATGCAGAGTTATCACACCCCAATTTAAACATTGCTAGTCCCTTAGCAATGCAGCCTTAAAATTACATTGATCATAGAGATCTTTCCCATCTCAAGATCCTCCCTGACAGAATTAGTTAAGCATCCTGATTCCAGCATTTTGAAACTCTATATAGATCGGTATTGGGCTTAAGGGGTAAAATCGTCTTTCTTTGAATATCACAGAAACTTGGCTTAAAAATCTAATTTATCCTTCCATTTGCAGACTGTCTTGATAATCTTAGATTGATTTTAAAGTTAGACATATTCTTCTTATCATTTTTTTATAGTGGATTTCTATCCCTGAAATTGATTTGCACACTTTTTTTTTGTTGCTACTTTCCACCGTTTGACGCAAATCTCGACACTTGCCTTAGGTGAAGAGACCCGATTACTAAGTTAGGTGATTGTCTTTGGCATTCCCTTTCCCGTTTGACGTGAATCTCGACACTTGACTTAGGTGAAGAGACCCGGTTACTAAGTCTAGGGTATCCATTGATCTTTTATTCTCTTTTTTTTTTGTTTTTTTTTGTAGCACTGTTCAGGATAGTCCATTATTTCTAACAATTTGAAGAATTTTTGTCTAATTTCTCCATCTTTCTCTTCTTATCTTGGCAGGGGAAAACCTAGGAATATATTCCAATTTCTAAACAGTTTCGACAATATTTAAATGAGACCAATTTTGACTCCTATCACTTGCTAGCAATTTCTAAAAAAATCAATATTCTTTTATCAGTTTCCTCAACTTTTTCTGTTTGGGAGTCTCTTTAAATGGATTTTTTTTTAAATTTCAGTGAAATTTTAATTATACATATTTAAAGGCTTAGCTTCTCATTTTTTTTTCAATTTTTTCTCTCTTTCCTCACCCCCCAATTTAAATGCCATTGTCCCTAATGGAATGTATAAAATGATGCAAAAAGGATTTGGGCCAAAGGGAACAATAAATAGGGTTTTCCTAAGGGGTTTAAGGTCTGCCACCTAGTCTCAACTCAAAAAAAAGGAAAACTTAAATTCTAAAGGCAGAAAACACTAAAAGCTACGTTGGGTTGCCTCCCAACCAATGCTAAGTTTAACGTCTTCAGTCGGACACATTCACATGCTTTCTTCACCTAAACTCTCTGACTCACTTTCATCTTCACAGAAATAGGGCTCAAACTGGGTAACCAAGGGGTAGACAGGTCTTCTAAAATGTCATCCACCAGGAGTTTGTTGGAGCCGACCCCAAAGACACATTTGGTCGGGTTCAGCTTCATCCTATATTTCCTAAGGGTGTCGAAGACTTTTCTTAGGTCGGTTAGGTGATGCTCAACATTCTTCCTTTTCACTAGCATGTCGTCGACGTATGCTTCAACATTGCGGGCGTGTTAATCCTTGAATACCTCGTTCACCAGCCGCCAATGAGTGGCGCTGGCGTTCTTGAGGCCGAAGGGCATTGCCTTGTAGTAGTACAATCCAAGGTCTGTGATGAAGGCGATCTTCTCCTGGTTGTCGGGATGCATTTGGATCTGGTTATATCTAGAGAATGCATCCATAAAACTTTGGAGTTCATGCCCTGCTGTTGCGTCGACAAGCTGATCAAACCTCAGCAGGGGGAAGCTATCTTTGGGACAAGCCCTATTTAGGTCAGTGAAATCGGTACAGAACCTCCACTTCCCATTTGCCTTCTTTACCATCATCTTGTTGGCCATCTAGTCTAGGTACTTTACTTCCTGGATGAAGTCAGCGTCGAGTAGCTTCTGGACCTCCTCATTGATTACTTGCCATTGTTCTACATTGAAGCTCTTCTTGTTCTGCCAAATTGGTCGGTAGCGTGGGTTGACATTCAAGCGGCGGGTGATGACCTTGGGGTCAATCCCCGGCATGTGCGCCGACGACCAAGCAAACACGTTGGCATGGCCCCTTAGCAGCTGCACAAGGTCCTCCTGAAGACGATTATCCGGAAGAGATCTGACATGGACTGTCTTCTCGGGGTTTTCTTTAGAGAGCGGCACCTGGATGAGATCTTCGACAGGCTGACCGCGTTGTGTCCTCAATTTGTCTCGTAGATCTATACTATGTTATAAGAGTTTCTGTGGCAGGGCAGCTTCCACGGCATGACATTAAGTAGCATCGCCGTGCTGCCCTCTAGTCTCCATGTGCCACTCCCACTCCATACGGGCTTGGAAACTTCATGGTGAGATGGAAGGTAGAGACAGAGGCCCACAAAGCATTCAAGGTCGGCCAACCGAGGATGGCGTTATTGAAGGGATGAGAGATCCATCATATGGATGGCTGAACCCTGCAGGTAGGTTGGGAGAAATTTAAAAAATGTCTCTCTCTAGCACGTGGGAATCACATTCCCTATTTTAGAAAACTGCATTTTTAAGGATCAATCTTGAATCTAAATCAGACCAGATCTGAAACCAAAAGGTAGGAGAGGGATATACCTGATACGGAGTAGTAGTAACCCCCAAGGAAGGTGTTCACGCCCAAGGAGATTACCAAAGACTGCTTCCACAGAAGATGACACAGCGTAGGGTGAAGTAGAATCAACAAGATAGCTCTTCAGCAAAAACCTGGTTCTTCACCAAGAATATGATGGAGGGCGAGTGAGCACGAATTCAGATCACCTTTTCTACCAAAAGGTGATATCAAGAACCCTTCCTTGATCGCTCCTACAGGTGGAGATCAAACTGGTAATGGTGGCAATAGCAAGAGAAGGCAAGAGCAGAAGATGGCATCAGTCCAACTGTATGTTGTCTTCTCTCTTGAATCAGTAAGACTGATTGATGAATTGGAGTTCACCCTCATCCTCTATTTATAGCCTTAAAGAGAGATTCTCCTAATCCCATTAGGAGTTTCCTAATCCAAATCTTGTATTTGGATCTGGACTCTCTTTAAGAGATAAGGATAATCCCTTATCTTATATGCAAATAAAGATCAGCCCTCCTAATCTAATTAGGAGTTTCCTGATCCAAATCTTTATTTGGATCTGGACTCTTTGAGTGGATAGGAACAATCCATTATCCTATCTTCTAATCTAAATCTTAGAACCACCCTTCTTTAATTAATCTAATTAAGCTAGTTTGAATTGGGCTTTAGGCCTATTAAGTCAATGTGCTCACATATCCTCCAAACTGCTACCCAGTTGGATATCCTTGTATGGTCTGGGACCTAAACATTGATCAACACATCAGCCACATGGGTTCAGCCCAGCCTCTTTTACAAGGCTTGGCCGAATTCACTATAGGAGACAATGAACCTCTTAGCCAAGGACTATGGGCAGATGCAAGATTAGCCCATCAGGTATTACCCTCAATGGTTTTACACTTAACCTCTTAGCCCATAATGATCAAACACTACCCGACAAGARAGGACCTCTCCCTCRSYTGCAAGGAAYAGTGTTGCACTCTCTACTCACATGGATCCCGGGAATTAAAACCTTTTGCAAACATTTTGAAACCATAATATATATATGTATATCTTTATATAAATGTATTTAGCAAAACAAATTTCACCGGTTGAAATCGGCTGCCGGCAGCTTTGGTTTCCATCACAAAGAGTGCATCCCTGATCATTCACTTTGTCCGACAAAGGGGCTGATCCTGTCACTATGATCATCCGCTCAGATGAATTCTTGGATTGTCCCAATGTACCCAGGTTTTGACCCCCTCTAAGGATCTCACTAATTGGCATATCAAAGACAGCCCAATCCGACACCTAGTGCAATATCATAATCGAGTCTAGGGGTCAGGGTTTCAAGAAAACCCATACTGCATGTACCTCAGGTCTCACCATGGCAGTTGAGACAAGCCATGCCAACCAACTTGGCGGCACATCAGTGTCAACCTTGGCAAGATAAATCTCCCCAGATCTATCCAACTATTGTGAAGATTATAAACTAACACGAATCTCATTAGTGTCCAGTTTAAGGGTATTACACAGAAACACACCATAATAAAATGAATCAAATATGTACTTTATTCATTTACATTAAATGTGTTAATGTACATCATTCTAATTGGAGCTAAGGGCATACACTATCTAATAGTTATAGGTTGAGAGATAGCGGACGACGATGAAGTCCCCCATTGCTATGAAAGTTATCTCACCATCTCCGATCAACTGGGGTAAGGTGATCTTCCCCATAGGCATGAGCAACTCCGTGGAGAAACCCATCAGGGGATTGTTGATTGGGATGAGGTAGTCGTGGCTAATGCTGAGTTGTTCATGGGCGTCTTTGAACGGTATGTCGGCCGAGATCCTTGATAACCCTACATTTTGATGCCTTAAGGGCATCATTTCAAGGGTATTTTCGGCCTTAGATTAGTCAAACGGCACCCTTTTTCTAGTTAAAATCAATTATGTGACCTCTGAGGGTCTCTATGCAAATTATGTAGAAAACTGGGAAGTTTTCATGGTTGAAATGTAGATTTTGGAAATCTAGTGTGAAGTCCAACTGGGAAAGAGGGTGTTTTTGTGAAAAACTAAGAACAAGAGGGTGCCTCCAATCTGCTAAACCCAGTTTGGCACCCCTCCTACTGTATTAGCATACTCCCCTCTCCTTAGAAAACCCTAGGGTGCCTCTCTACTCATTTTTTTCATCCTTAACAAACCCTAATCGCCCCTAACTGCTAAATCCTCACCTTCCATCCCTTCTAATCTTCACCATCTATTCTAGGGCACTCTCTTTTTAGCATTCTAACCCTAGGGAGCCCCCTAACTTCTAATCCTCACCATTCAGCTCCTAACCACTAGATCTCAGCCCTCCACTTCATCTTATATCTAGGCCACCCACTCTAGGGCGCCACCCACTTCTTTTAATCTCCACCTTTCAACCCTAGGCACCTCAATCTCCTCCATTCATTTTTGGGCACCCAAATATCAGCCCTACATAATATTGGGCACCCTCTCCTTTTCTTCTCAGCCCAAGGATCACCCCAGAATCTTCCTAATCCTCCATTAGAAACCCTAGTGCGCCCATATCTATGCTAAAACCCAACTTCCGCCCCCCTCTTTCTCACTAATCCCTGTTGTATTCACCCTTTTCTATAAAATGACCCAAGGGCTCTTGAGAAAGGGTTGGATTCTGCCCCCAAGTAAGACGGAATGCTGATCTTGAGAAGTTTAAGGGTAGAGGAGGACGCTCTGGCAAGAGGAGGGGTTCCTACTTGCAGTTCGCCAACACCACTACTGCCACTTTTGGAATCGGATCCCAACCACTTTTACTTTATTTTAGTTTTAATTTATGTTCTTTTAATTCCAGTTTCGTTATTTACTTTCTACAATTTATTTTTGTTCTGTTTGATCTTCGTTTTATTTTCTGTAGATCTACAATTCGGCTAGGTAAGACGGAAGGCCTAGTTCAAGAAGTTCGGGGGTCAAAGGAGAGATCCGGAGACTACTACCTCTGATTGGATTACAGATTTTTATTTTGTTTCTTTTGTTAATTTATTTTTGTATTTATTTATGTTTCTGCACATTTAACTTTTAGTATTGTTCAAATTCTATATTTTCATCAGCTTAGTTAATTAATTTTTATAATTCTGCACTTCCCTCTTGTGTTCTTTTGTTCGGATTTGAGTATGTATTAATTTTTCCCTTGCTTCCCTGTGGATATGACCCATTCTCACCCATTTACTACATTAGTAGTTGTTTGAGAGTCAGAAAAATTATAAATGTTTAAACTGGTGTTCCGAAGTGTTTAACGACGCACTCCAGATCACACCAAGTTTTTGGCGCCGTTGCTAGGGAAGCAACGAAGAAAAAATTTTATTTGCCTTATCCAGATCTGTTTCATTATTTTTTCTTTTTTGTTTCATTACGTGATCCGTTATCTCAGTTTAATTCTTGTTTCTCTTTGATTCTGCCAGACGGTATAGCGAAAGGTGGGGTACTGGAGCGTTGCGGAACTGCGAGACGAAAGAGAAGAGAAGAGAAGATAAGAGAAATTGGATTGCATTTCTGGTGTAGTCTTCCCATTTTATTTTAATTTTTTTGTTTTTATTTTCAAACTCTTTTTTGGGTCGAATAGTAATTTTTGAAATTTTGAATTATTATTTCCTAAATCCAATTTATTTTCTTTTAGTGTTATTTTTCTTCAGTTTTGTTTATAGATCTATTTTTCTTTCTTTATTTTAATTTCTTGTACGAATTTCTATTTTATTAGGATTGTGTTTTTCTTTTATTTGAAAAAAAATGTTTATTTTATTTATTGTTGCATAATTTTCTTTTGTTTATTTTATTTTTTTCAGTTTAATTTTTATAATAGCAAATTTTTTGTTAGAATTTATATTAGTAGTTGTTAATCTTTTTAGCATAATTATTTCTTTTATTTTTTGTTTGTTATAATTATTTGTTGCCTTATTTAATTTCCTTTTTATTAGTGCTTTAATTGAATAATAATTTGTTAAAAAAAGAAAGTTGGCCAAATTTTTGAATTTTGAATTTAATTTTCAAATTTAAATTTAAATTCAAATCTGAATGTGAATTTCAATTTCAAATTTCAAAATTTAAATTTTAAATTATGAATTTCAAAATTAAAAAAATAATAAATAAAAAAATAAAAAAAATCGATAAAATTTTTAATATTTTAAAATTATTGCATTTGCATTCCAACATTTAGGGTTTCATATTCTAGAGCATGCATCATATAGGTTTATTTAATTGTTAAATTATCATTGCTAGTTGTGAATGTGTTAGGTTTTCTTTCTTTTTATTATTTTAATTGCTTATCTTGATTTGTTTATTTTATTATTTTATGTTATAATGCTAAATTGCATTTTAGAAATAATTGTTCATGCATTGTAGTTAGATGCATTCATTTTGTTTGATTGTTTTTCTTTCCGTTAATCCATTTAAGGGCATCCAACTTAAATAAGATAAGGTGGGGATTTCATCACCCTTCCTTGGCCCAAAAATCACTATCCTTTAGGGAAGCCTCACATTTGGTTTAAAGGTGTGCTGAATTTTAGGAAAGGTTGTAATTACTTTCCATAACCGACGGTTGTGTCTAAGAAAAGTGGTTAAATGGCTACGCCAAAGCGGGTTTTGTGGCTACTTAATTAGGTCATTGCGAGAGCAAGGGGAGTCTCCTACATCCCCACCTCTTACCTGGCTAACCAAAGGAAGTGGTGTAATTCTAAGTGAACCTAAAAGGATTCACATTGGTTGAACCACTAGTTTAGGAAACCCTAGGTCAGTCCTAGGTCATGTGGTTGATTTGTTTGCATTTTCTTTGAAAGTTTAAAAATTCAAATTTGAATTTAAATTTTAGGAATTTGAATTTTGAATTAAAAAAAAAGAGAGAAAATAAAAATAAAAAATAATAAAAAATAGAAAGTTTCAAAAATTGAATTTAAATTTCAAATTTCAAAAAAAAAAGAAGAAAAAGGGGGTTAAAATAAGATAAAATGAATTCAACGGCTGGAGTTTGTGGAATGAAAAACTACTTCCAACCTGAGCCACAGATGGATTGGAACCATGTGTCTCGACAACTGGACAAGATAAATGGGACGACAAACAAAATTGACCAAGTCCTTGCATATCATCAACAAAGTGGCCCATACCCAACCTTGTCATCCTATCCATCATGTTCCATCTGTGCAAGCCCGACCCATCTTGTTAGCCAGTGCCCTACGGCAGGCCCATGTCAACCAGTCAGTCCAAACCAAGTACATGCGGCCAACAGATTTTTCCAACCCAATGCTAACCTACTCTTTAGTCCATATAACCCTGGGTGGGAAAATCAGCCCAACTTCACTTACAAGGCCTAAGCCCAAGAAACCCCTTACTAGATGTGCACTCTCAATGGTCTGAAGGCTAGACCCACTGGGAGTACAATGATTACCCTGGGACTCAACCAGCTCAACCATGTCAAACCTACACACAGTCCTAGCAGTACCATTCATCTAACTCTAGAGCCCAGCAATTTCGGAGGCCACAAGGGAAGTCCCAATTCCAGTAGATGTATCTTGGGAACCAATCGGCCAAACTATATTAGGCTTACCCTCAACCTTCTCAGACTCGTACAGTAGATGACCAATTCATGCAGGTTCAATAGTTGATCCTAAATCAGCAACAGTCCATCGATAGATTAGAAAGCCAAATAGGACAACTAGCCGAAGCCAAAGCGAGGAGAGAATTAGGGCAAATACCGAGTCAACTGGTTGCGACTCCTAGAAATCATCCACTGGTTTTCCTCCACAACAATTTCAACCACCTCCTAAGAACCCTCAGCCTGAAAATGCCAAAATTGTTACAACCGTAAGGAGTGGGAGGATGTTAGAGAGACCCGTATGAGAAAAAAAGAGTTAATGAAGAAGAAAAGGAGCAGGAAGACCCTAAGTTGGGGGGAGAAGAAGAAGGAAAGGAAACCCTAGAAGAAGAATCTTTAGTGAACCAACTTGTAGTTCCCATTCTAGTTGCACTCACAGTTGGGTCGGAACAAAAGAAGAAAGAAACTCACAACGAGGAGAGCATGGAAGTCCATATTAACTTCCCCCTCCTACGACGCGATCCAACTTGTCCCGACCCATGCCAAGTTCTTGAAAGAGTTGTGTACTCAAATGATGGAGCCACGATCGGCCCCACAAAAAATGATGCTCTTGGCAAATGTTAGTGTATCTCTCCTAAACCAACTTCCCCAAAAAATGAAAGACTCAGGTGCTCCTATCGTAAGCTGTGTCATCTCTAGAATCACCTTTGATCGGGCTCTATTGGATCTTAGGGCTAGTATAAATCTGCTTTCGTCCACTTATGATAAGTTCAGGATTGGCAAATTAAAACATACCCTAGTAATTCTGCAACTCGTTGATTGGTCAATCAAGTCTCCTCAAAGTGTTATTGAGGACGTCATTGTCAAGGTAGAGGGTTGTCACTTCCCATTGGATTGTATCCTAGACATGATCCTAATTGAGGAATTGAACCATATCCCGATAATCTTAAGATGTCTGTTTCTAGCAACGGTCAATACAAACATCAACTATAACTCAGGAGAAATGGACATTTCATTTGGGAAGCAAAAAGTCCAGTTAAATGTTTTCATTGCCTCTAAGTATCCAAATCTAGGGAAAAATGAGGGCAAGATAGATGTAGTTGATGATCTTTTAGATGCCCTGTCTGTCCCTTGGTTAGCCCAATTTGAGCCCTGTTTGTATGAAGATGAAAGTGAGTCGGAGAATGTAGATGGAAAAAGTGCATAAATGTGTCCAGCTGAAGACGTTAAAGTTAGCACTGGTTGGGAGGCAACCCAACGTAGATTTTAGCATTTCTGCTTCTAGGATTTGAGTTCCTTTTGTTTTCTTGATTCGAGACTAGGTGGCAGACCTTGAACCCCTCGGGAAAACCCTCTTGATTGTTCCCTTTGGCTCAAGTCCCGTTTGCGTCATCCTTGTCATGCCATTGGGGACAATGACATTTAAGTTGGGGGTGAGGAAAGAGAGAAAAAAATTGAAAAAAATGAGAAGCTAAGATAAGAAGAGAAAGATGGAGAAATTAAATAAAAAATCTTTAAATTGTTAGAAACAGTGGACTACCCTGAACATAGTATTGCAAAAAAAAAAAGGAGAATAAAATATCAATAGATACTCTAGGCTTAGTAACCGGGTCTCTTCACCTAAGTCAAGTGTTGAGATTTGCGTCAAACGGAAAAGGGAATGCCAAAGACACTTACCTAACACTTAGTAACCAGGTCTCTTCACCTACGATAAGTGCCAGGATTCGCATAAAACGGTGGAAGGTAGAAATAAAAATAAGTGTGCATATCAAGTTTAGGGGTAGAAATCAATTGTAAAAAATGATAAGAAGAATACCCGTCTAATTTTCAAAATTCAATCTCAGCTTATCAATACAGTCTGCAAATGGAAGGGTATATATGATTTTTATGCCTAATTTATGTAATATTCAAAACATGACAGTTTTACCCCAAAAGTCCAATACCGATCTATACAGAGTTTGAGAATGCTGGAATCAGGATGCTTGAATAATTCTGTTTGGGATGATCTTGAGATGGGAATGATCTATATACTCAGTGTAATTTTAAGGCTGCATTGCTAAGGGACTAGCTATGGTTAAGTTGGGGGGTTATGCATTTTGATGCCTTAAGGGCATCATTTGAGAGGTATTTTCGATCTTAGAGTAGTCAAAGTGCACCATTTTTCCAGTTAAAATCAATTATGTGACCTTTGAGGGTCTCTGTGCAAATTATGTAGAAAACTGGGAAGTTTTCATGGCTGGAATGCAGGTTTTGGGAATCTGGTGTGAAGTCTAGCTGAGAGAGGGGGTGTTTTTGTGAAAAACTGAGAATAGAAGGGCGCTTCCTATCTGCTAAACCCAGTTTGGTCCCCCTCCCACTGTATTAGCATACTCACATCTCCTTAAAAATCCCTAGGGCGCCTCTCCACTCATTCTTTTCATCCTTAACAAACCCTAGCCACCCCTAACTGCTAAATTCTCACCTTCCATCCCTTCTAATCTCCACCATCCATTCTAGGGCACTCTCTTTTTAGCATTCTAACCCTTGGGAGCCACCTAACTTCTAATCTTCACCATTCAGCCCCTAACCACTAGATCTCAACCCTTCACTTCATCTTATATCTTAGCCATCCACTCTAGAGTGCCACCCACCTCTTTTGATCTTCACCTTTAAACCCTAGGCACCTCAATCTCCACATTCATTTTTGGGCGCCCAAATATCAGCCCTACATAATATTGGGCACCCTTTGCTTTTCTTCTCAGCCCTAAGATCTCCCTAGAATCATCCTAACCCTCCATTAGAAACCCAAGGGCGCCAATATATTTGCTAAAACCAAACTGCCAACCCCCTCTTTCTCTCTAATCCCTGTTGTATCCACCCTTCTCTATAAAAGGACCCAAGGGCTCCTAAGAAAGGGTTGGATTTTGCCCCCAGGTAAGATGGAAGGCTGATCTTGAGAATTGCAAGGGTAGAACAAGAGGACGTTCAGGAAAGACTAGGGGTTCCTACTTGTAGTTTGCCAACACCACTACTATCACCTCTGGAATCAGATCCCAACCACTTTTACTTTATTTTTGTTTTAATTTTTGTTCTTTCAATTCCAGTTTCGTTATTTACTTTCTGCAATTTATTTTCATTCCGTTTGATCTTCGTTTTACTTTCTGCAATTCGGCCAGGTAAGACGGAAGGCCTAGCTCGAGAAGTTCGGGGGTCAAAGGAGAGATCCGGAGATTGCTACCTTTGATCAGATTATAGATTTTTATTTCATTTCTTTTGTTAATTTATTTCTGTATTTATTTATGTTTCTACACGTAACTTTTAGTACAATTCAAATTCTATATTTTCCTTAGTTTAATTAATTAATTTTTATAATTATGCTCTTCCCTCTTGTGTTTTCTTGTCCGGATTTGATATGTATTAATTTTTCCCTCGCTTCCCTATGGATACGACCCGTTGTCACCCATTTACTGTGTTTGTAGTTGTTTGAGAGTCGAGAAAATTATAAATATTTAAACTGGTGTTCCAAAGTGTTTAACGACGGGCTCCGGATCACACCACTCCCCATGTTTACAAGGATTCATCGCAGCTCAAAGTTCACGATCTCAGCCGTGATCACCAGGGGAGTGTTGATTGGGATGAGGTAGTCTTGGCTGATGCCGAGTTGTTCAAAGGCATCTTCGAATAGTATGTTGGCTGACCTCCTCATGTCCTCAAGGATGCGCCGCACCTCAAATTTTGCGATCTCAACCGTGATCACCAGGGCATTCTTTGTGAAGGTGCTTGGGTCTTCTCGCCTTCTCTTTTGCTCCCTATCATTGATCTCGAGCAGCTACACATTCGCCTTGTGGCCCGAGATGCTCTCTCCTCCGTCAGCTATCGCTCTTGCAATTATGACAATGATTCCTGCAAGGGAGCTCAGCCTGGGGGTCTGGGGCACGATTCTTTCTGCTTTGGCTTGTCCTCTTTTATGTCAATGAAGCCCCTGAGGTAGCCATGCCTGATCAGGTCCTCGACGTGGTGATTCAGGTTGTGACAATTGTTGGTCTTGTGGCCGTGGTCTCGATGGTACTCGCAGTATTTGTCCCAGTTCCTCTTAATTGTTTGGGTCTTCATCTTCTCGGGCCACCTAATGTACTTGTTGTCATGGATTTGAATTAAGATTTCAGACCGTGAGGCAATTAGTGGCATGAAGTTCCTATAGGTCAGTGGGGGGTCATCGGCCTCCGGTTTGTTTGGCGGTCCGGCCGTTTGCTGTCCCGGTCCTCCCTCTCTGGCTTGTGCTCCTCGGGATCTTGTTTCTTCTTGTCTGGTCATTCCTCCTCATCTCTTTGCTGTGCTTGTGCTTCTTCCGCGTTGATGTACTTCTGTACGTGGCTCATTAGCGCGGTTATGGTTTGAGGTGGATTCTTTGAGATGGTGAAGTTGAAGGGGAGGGGTGGAGGCCTTGCTGGATGGCGGTGACTGCCATTGACTGATTCAACGATCGGACTTTCAGGAACTCAATGTTGAATCTCGTTAGGTAGTCTCTAAGGGACTCTCCCTTCCTCTACCACACTTGCATGAGGCTTGTCGAACTCTTCTAGTGCTTTTGGCTAGCTGTAAACTACGCTAAAAACCGGCTCTCCAACTTCTCTCAAGAGGAGACGGAGTGTGGGGGAAGGGAAGAATACCAAGTCAGGGCTACCCCTTTAAGGGTTGCCATGAAATCTTTACACATCAACCCTTCGGACGAGCCGTGTAGCATCATTTGTGCTTTGAATGCCTCAGCGTGATTGCTAGGGTCCGCAGTTCCATAGAACCTCTCGAACTGCGATGCTCACCATCCAGCTAGGGGGAGCTTGTCTACGATGTCTTGTATGAAGGGCGGCTCCTTGGCAAGCTAGCTGTTCAGCTCCATGGGCTGGACTACCGAAGGGGCTGTACTTCTTTGAGCCTGATTGCGCTCCAACTCGGTTAGGCACTGTCGGAGTTCTCCGATTTCTACATCCATGTTGTCCGAGGCTGCACCAGGCGCAACTCTTTCCTTTTTGGGCGGCACTTGGCGATCCTTGACCGAATTGGACTCGGCAATGGAGACTGGATGGTGCGGCATCGATTTGCTGTGCCTTTCTTTGGAAAGTACTAGGGTGGTCTGGTGAGTTCTGTTGCGGTTGTCACGTTCGCGTGATCGAGCTGAGGAGCTCAATCTTCTCTAAGTTTGCTGCTTCTCTTGATCAGGCTGCGCTCTGTCCTTGTTCGACCGATGTGTTTTGGGGTCCTTGGGAGAGGATCAGCCATAGTACGCGTCGGGGCAGGAGGGGGATGGTCTGAGGAGGCAGTGCCATAGATCCTAGTGACTGCATCATCGCCAAGATCTGGTCGACCTTTTTTTGCATCGCTTAGAATTGGACGGGGTCGACCGTGGCTTGCTGCTGAGGTTGTTGAGTTTTGCGGTAAGGAGGGCTGCGATGAGAACGAGATCCCGTAGATGGGGATCAGCATGTTAAACATTTAGAGGTGTTTCTCGGCATCTTTCTTGATTGCATGGTAAAGAGAGAGTTTTGGGAAGGTTTTTTGTGTGTTTCCCATAGATGGTGCCAATTAGATGTTGCTCGATTCGAGGAAGTGCTTGAACCGAGGTTGCAGTCAGATGATCCTGCCAACTGGGCGGAGCTGAGGTGGAAGGACGAAGCCACGCTCCCAGATCTGAAAGTAAGAAAAGTCAGAGGTCCGAGGAGTTATCCTCGGGTAGATACTCCGATGCTTAAATTAGTCGAGGAAAGGTGGGCGGTCTGGATGAGTAGTTAGAGAATGGTGCTGGTTTGAGCAGAGTAACAGTATGGAAATCAAGAGTTTGATCCTTTACCTTGAGCAGGAGGTACCTTTTCATAGCTGAAGATTAGTGTCCCAGTCGGATGAGGCTTCCGGGGTTGTTGAGATGAGGTTAACCGCCGATGTCTTCGGGATAAGACCTAATCCCCAGTGGAGGTGTCCTCATCCTTACGGTGATCTCTTGTCTTGGTTGCGCTTATCCACATGACGTGGTGCTGATGTGGCCGAAGAGATAAGGTGAGTCGCGGAGGCGGCATGGTGCTAACATGGCCGAGGAGATAAGGAGGGCACATAGGCGGCACGTGGCACTCGGGGCCTACTCAACCATCCCGAACATGGGTAATGGTAGTCTTGGGCTGATAGAATAAAACTCCATATATTTAAAATACCAAAGTTAGGACTATATTCAGGCTACCCTTACCAAACCTCCATATATTTAATACCAATATAGAGTAAATGCCCTTAGATTTTTTCATGTTCTAGTGTATGAATATTTCCTATGCATGTATGCAATTAAGCATTGACATTTGGATATAACTTTTATAATCTAGACCAAACCCAAGGTAAGTATCTACATAATTAGTGTAATACCATGTGTGCAATCGAGCATTAAACCATAAAAGAATATGATGCAAGTATTCGCTTTATATGATAATAGCTATAGTTATGGGCCTCAAAAGATTAGGCTCTAAATTAGGAATTCATATCTGCGTCCCATATAGCGTGTCCCCATAACACATCTAATGAGGCACAAACCCGCTCACACCCTTGTGTCTTAGTGATGTGGCTGGAACTGGGTTTCAACTTGGTGATGTCGAGCTGAGAGATACTGTGAAAAAACAAGGGTCAGAGTGCCTAGGTAGGTTTTACCCAGGAGAATACTCCGATGCTTAAGTCAGTAAGGAGATTTAGTGAGAATCTTTGAGAGAGTTCAAGAGCTTCAGTGCGCATACCTTTTAGAGTGATCTTGGGTCCTTTTTATAGCTATCTGATGTTTAGGTGCCATTAGACAATGTCTCTGAGTCTTCTGCAGAGCTGTTTCCACAGTTTGGGGGGGGGGGGTGCTGGACTGTTAGTTGCTAGATTCGTGTGAAGGTTATAGGTCGCTTGCGGGTCTCATGGCGCATGGTTCAGCGAGCTATTCCTATAGTTGTAGTAACGGTGTTCGAGCTGGCGTGGTGTGTGGGACAGTTTTGGGGCGAGCTGTTGTTGTTGGTGGGCTGAGCTAGCCTCAGCTCGGCCACGCACTTGTCATAGACTGCCACGTACCAAACTGGCGAGCTACCTTGCTGAGTTGGATGCTGTGTTGCTGACAGCGTCCACGTGTCTGCAATTATGTCAGTTGACCAAAATGTCCCCCACTTTCGAGCCACTACCTAGTAAGCGAAGAGAGTAAAAGTTTTTGGGGCATTTTGGGCTGACTCACTTTGATCACAAGTTCAGTTTGCCTTTTCGGTCGGCCTGGTTGGCTATCATTATCAGTTCAGCTCGTTCGGTTCTGCCTTGCCCCCTTTTTTTTTATAATGTTCTAGTGCGGTTAGTGCAATTTTTGAGACTGGTGTGTTGACAAGTTCAACGCACGCAGGTCTTCAACTATCAATGGCTTGTCAGGTGCAGGCGTCGTTTGATCATAGAGGCGTGCTCTTATCAAATCGGTTTCAAATCTAAGCCATTGATTTTAATCTTTGTGAGCTTTAAATATGGGGTCTCTCGAGGTCCCCACTCTGTCATTGTTCTTTGGACTTTTTTGGAGAAAGGTGTGAGGTGAGAGTTTTGGGGTTTTGTCGCTGAACTGCTGAGGCGAGCTCCGTCCTCCACAAGCAAGCTGTATTTTCTTCCTTTGTTGAGTTCGACGGCTATCATTTCGAGTCCCTCTTAATGTTTCCTGGTGAGTACTTCCTCCATTCTCTCAACATGTCTCAAAGTTCCACTGAGAATAGAGTTCATTGTAGTGGGTCAGAGGAGGAATCTAGTTCCTTTGGTGAGGAGTCTTTTGAGACCTTTTTTGATGGGGCTTTAGTAGGCAAGCAGGAAGAAGTTGAGGCAGCAACGGGTTCATTCGGGGGGACCCAATTGTCAAGTGAAGAAATAGTAGAGTTGTGTCATAAGTATGAGGTCCCAGATGAGTACCAATGGATTGCACTTGGTCCTAGTAACTATCCTTGGGAGCATGAACGCGACGGGCTATGTGTCTACGAGGAGTCTTTGGCGGTTAATCTTCGCTTTCCCCTTCATCCTTTCATTGTTGCAGTCCTGAGGCGTTATCGGGTGTCTTTGGGCCAGCTCACCCCTAATGGGGTTGGGATGCTGATTGGGTTGATCAGCTTGTTCCATCACCGTGGCTTTCCTCTGAGCATCGAGGCCTTCTCGGCTTTGGTGTAAATGAAGTGGGTTTCGGGTCCCTTCTGTTTCTATCTTCCCTTCCACAACAGGAGAAAATTTTTTAATTTCCCAAACAAGGTTAAGAATTTGAGGCAACGGTACTTCTTCCTTAAGAAGGCAGGTGGCTGGGATTGTGATACTGCCTGGTACAGTAATCCCCAAAAGGTTGTTGAGTGCAAGAATGACAAGTTATGGGACGCTGTTCAATGGCTTGCTTGAGAACGTGTTAGAATTGAGGATTTTCTGGCCGAGTTGATGCTCGTGCGGGTGAGCCTGAGTCGGATAGGTGGGTCGGATGTTTGGCCACTTATTGCACATTCACTTCAGGTCGCTTGTCTATTTATTTCTCCCTTTGATTAGCTCGGCAACTAAGATTCTTTGTTTCCTACAGGTATAGCGAGCTTGGCTTCCATGATGTCTGTTGATGTGGAGCGGGGTCCTTTCGCAAGGAGCGCCAAGCTAAATGCAGGCTATCGAGGGGTGGAGCCTCTTCTTCCCAGACTCCTCCCATTGTCGACCTGGAGGGGGTGGGGACCTGATGCTCACAGAGCAGGACTCTTATGGTCCCCGGCCTGCATGGGAGACAGGCCCTTATCTCTCCGACATCCCCCCTTTTATCCCTTGTATTCCTAATGTAAAAGTGATTGATCGGTCGAATGACACCCGGGTGGCACTTCAAATCAGTAGGGGCATTCTTCTTCCAACGGATATTAAGCGGATCAGCGAGATGGATCTTGTGGAAGCTGGGGCTCGGATGACCCAGTGCATCATACAGGTTTATTGCTTTTTCTTTATGGCATTTTTTGCCTTTCTCTATTCAAGGTGTCTTACTTTTGCTTTTCTTTTTGTAGGCGAACTCTTATGGCTAGGGCTTGCTGGATCGTGCTTACTTTAGTCAGAAGGAGCAAGCTAATTTGTATACCAACGTCGGTTTGCTTAATGCCGAGGTGCAAAAACTCAGGCTGGACTCGGTGGGGGAGCGCGTGGAGCGTCAATGTTTCCAGCGCGAGATGACCGAGGCGAGGTTAAAGTGTTTCCAGAAGGAGTTCCTGGGGGTTGAGCAAGCTAGGGAGGAGGCGGTTGCCTCTTATTTTGAGTCTCTTGCCTATGATAAGCAACGGGCATTGGATGGTATCTCTTCGATGAAGAGGGGTTTCAAGTTGTGTTGCCACTACCTCAAGTCTCTGTTTTCTGACCTTGACGCCAGCTCCGTTACTTCATGGAAGATCCCGCCCGAGCTCATCACATAGGTGGACAAGGAGCCACTGACCCTGGAAGAGGAGGAGGAAGACAACGAAGAGGGGTTTAAAGGAGAAGATGGCGAGGAGGCTCAGGATGATGGTGTGGTGACGAGTAGCCTGCTTCTTTGCTTAGCTGAGGAATTTGTGGTGGTGTTGGTGATTCTCTAAATTGTTCTAGGGGCTTTATGCTCTTGTAAGATCTTGGGGCCTGCGTGCCCCGTACTGTTCGAACTTGTCAGACCTTTTTTTTTAAGGCGACCACTTGGCCTACCTCTTGTAGGGGGGTTCTGGTTCCCCTTTTTCCTTTTTCAACAATAAAATGTTTGTTTCCGTTAATGTTCTGTGCTTGTCTGTTCTACGTGACTTAGCTGCATCGTGTGGCTTTGGGTTTATCTATTACCTTATGCTTACTGCTGGACGAGCTGCTAACTACTACTGACGAATTGCTTGAATCCCCATTTTACACATAATATCGGTGCAGGTTGTCTATGTTCCATGCCTGTGGGACCATTTTGCTTTCAAGTGTCTCAAGTTTGTATGCATTCCCATTGAAAATCTTAGAGACTCTATAGGGACCTTCTCAGTTCAGACCGAGCTTCCCTACTCTTAGCTCGGGCATCATAATTTTCTTGAGTACTAGGTCACCAACTCTGATGTTACGTTTTTTGACTTTAGCATTGTAGTATTGTGCTACACGTTGCTGGTATGCTGCAGTCCCAATGTGGGCGAGGTCTCTAGTTTCTTCTATCAGGTCGAGGTTAGCTTGTAGCTCTTCCTCATTTGAGTCCTCAATATATACCTCAGATCACAAGGTTGGAATCTCTATATCAGTTGGCATCACAGCCCCAGTTCCATAAGTTAGGTTGAATGGCGTTTCACCAGTCGCTGTCTTGATATGAAGGGATGAGAGATCCATCATATGGATGGCCGAACCTTGCAGGTAGGTTGGGCGAAATTTCAAAAATTTCTCTCTCTCCCATGTGAAAATCACATTCCCTATTTTAGAAAATTGCATTTTCAAGGATCAATCTTGAACCTAAACTAGACCAGATCTGAAACCAAAAGGTAGGAGAGGGATATACCTGATACGAAGTAGTAGTAACCCCCAACGAAGGTGTTCACGCCCAAGGAGAATACCAAAGACTGCTCCCACTAAAGATGACACAGCGTAGGGTGGAGCAGAATCAGCAGGATGGTTCTTAAGCAAGATCCGAATTCTTCAACAAGAACTCAATGGAGGGCAGGTGAGCACAACTTCTGATTATCTTTTCTCCCAAAAGATAATATCAAGAACTCTTCTTGATCGCTCCTACAGGATGAGATCGAACTAGCAGAGGCGGCAAGAGCAGGGAAGGGTAGAAATCTGATGTAGTCGAACTGCAAGATTTCTTTCATGTGATCTGCGAACCAGAAGATCTCTCTTCTTTTCAGTGTCAGTGTTTTTTTGGTTCGTCCCTTGCTGCTCTGTTTATAGCCTTAAAGAGAGGTTCTCCTAATCCCATTAGGAGTTTCTTAATCCAAATCTTGTATTTGGATCTTGACTCTCTTTAAGAGATAAGGAGTTTCCTAATCTATCAGCCCTCCTAATCTAATTAGGAGTTTCCTGATCCAAATCTTTATTTGGATCTAGACTCTCTGAGTGGATAGGAATGACCCCTTATCCTATATGCTGATCTGAATCCCAAAATCGCCCTCTTTTATATAATCACATTAAGCTAGTTCGACTTGGGCTTTAGGCCCATTAAGTCCAATTGCTCACTTACCCTCCTATATGCTGCCCTGTTGGATATCCTTGTGTGGCGTGGGAACCAAACATTGATCTACACATCAGCCACATGGGTTCAGCCCAGCCTCTRTTACAAGGCYYGRCCGAATTCACTGTAGGAGACAGTGAACCCCTGAGTCCATCACCATGGGCTCTTAAGGGGCCCAACATTTACACTAAATGGTCCCAAGGACTATGGGCACATGCAAGATTAGCCCATTAGGTATTACCCTCAATGGTCTTACACTTAACCTCTCAGCCCATAATGATTAAGCATTGCCCAAGAAGAGAGGACCTCTCCCTCGGTTGCAAGGTATAGTGCTGCACTCCCTACTCACATGGATCCCGGGAATTAAAACCTTTTGCAAACATTTTGAA
Source organism: Nelumbo nucifera (assembly GCF_000365185.1). The sequence goes on from NW_010729130.1 coordinate 1,821,379, forward strand.
ACCATAATATATATGTATATCTCTATATAAATATATTTTGCAAAAACAAATTTCAACGGTTGAAATCGACTGCCGGTAGTTTTGGTTTTCATCAGAGAGAGTGCATCTCCGATCATTCACTTTGTCCGACAAAGGGGCTGATCTTGTCACTATGATCACCCACTCAGATGAATTCTYGGACTRTCCCAACATACCCAGGTTTTGACCCCCTCTAAGGATCTCACTGATTGACATATCAAAGACAGTCCAATCCAACACTTAGTGCAGTATCATAATCGAGTCTAGGGGTCAGGTCTAACATTTCAGTTTTGCCCATCTATATCCAAGGTCCAGGGCAATACTGGAATTCTTGTCTAGTTTAGGATTTCAAGAAAACCCACACTGCATGTACCTCAGGTCTCACCCTAGCAGCTGAGACAAGCCACCCCAACCAACTTGGCGGCATATCAGTGTTAGCCTTGGCAGGATAAATCTCCCCAGATCTATCCAACGGCTATGAAGATTCTAAACTAATACTAGTTTCATATGTGTCCACTTTAAGGGTATTACACAGAAACATACCATAATAACATGAATCAAATATGTACTTTATTCATTTATATTAAATGTCATAATTTACATCACTCTGATTGGAGCTAAGGGCATACACTGTCTAACATGATAGTGGTCCTGTATGCCCATAGCATGCTGGGTAGCTCGTCCACCCACAAACCTTTGGCTCGAGACAATCGATCCTTGAGTCCTCGTAGGATTTCTCTATTGGTAACTTCAGCTTGTCCATTGGTTTGGGGGTGTGTTACTGATGTGAAATTTTGCCTTATTCTCATTTGTCCACACCAATCCTGAAACTTAATGTCTTCAAACTACTTTCCGTTGTTGGATACTAGTACTCTTGGTAGGCTAAATCTGCATACTATGTTCTACCAAAAAAAGTTCTGGACATTACGAGCTGTTTTTATTACTAAAGGTTCATCTTCCACCCATTTAGTGAAGTAATCCACGGGTACTACCAAAAACTTCATCTGTCCTTTAGCTGGTAGAAAGGGTCCTAGTAAATCTACACCCCACTGTGCGAACGGCCATGGGTTGGCCAAGTATATCAGGTCGGCAGTGGGTTGCTGTGGGATGTTCGTGTGTCGTTGACATTTCTCACACCGTTGGACCAGCTCGGCTGCATCTGCTTTCATGGTGGGCCAGTAGTATCCTTATCGTAAGGTTTTCTAGGCAAGGGACCTGCCCCCCAGGTGTCCTCCGCAAAGGCCCTCATGGATCTCGTGCACCACTTGGCTCACTTTAGCTTGCCTTAGGCATCACAGGTAGGGCAATGTCAAGGATCTCCTATAGAGCAACTCGCCTACTATCACGTAGCGGGCTGCTTGTCGTTCGATTTGCCGAGCTGTGTTTCTTTCTGTTAGTAGCATTCTATGTCTTAGGTAGTTGTAGATTGGGTCAGTCCAACCCAGCTTTGCATCTGCGATGCTGGTGATTTCTTCACCCACTCTTTCTATCGAAGAGCGAGGTAGTTCTTCTATGTAGATAGTTTGTTTTGTCGAGTAAAACATTTTCGGAAGTTTAGAAAGGGCATCTTCCTCTGTGTTATCTGATCTCGGAATTTGTTGGAGGTACCAAGAGTCAAAACCAGGGAGGAGCTCTCTTACTTTGGCGATGTATGCTACCATGGAGGGTTGTGAATCGCTACATATGACTATGTGTCTAGCTCCCACTTCTTTTGCTAGTGCTATGCTTGCTAGTATGCCCTCGTATTCAGCTTCGTTATTCGATGCTCAGAATTGAAACCGGAGCGCGTATTCTAGCTTTGTCTCACAGGGTCCGTATAGCATTAACAAAGCTCTGCTCCCGCCTTGGTTGGATGAGCCATCTACGTGAAGTTTCCTGGGCACCGTATCCCAACTCGCTATCTCGCGAGGAGGGGGCTCCACGTTGGATGGAGTTCTCGCTTCCAGCTCTATCTATTCGGGCGATGGCAAGTTGAAGGTATACTCGACAAAGAAATTTGCTAGGACCTGTGCACGGTCCGAACTGAATATCATATTCACTAAGCTCGATTGACCATTTGGTGAGCCTTTCTGAGACCTTAGGTTTCAGGAGTACTTGTTTCAGAGGTTGGTCAGTTTGCACCACTATGGTGTGGGCTTGGAAATTTGGGGTACCTTGTATCGGTGGCGTGGAGAACCTTGTTGACTTAATACACAAGTCATTGTACTTTGTCTACCTCCCTTACAAGGACTGAGCTTATCACCTTGTCACTTGTAGAGAGATAGAGTTTGAGTTCGTCTCCCACCTTTGGCCTGGTCAATAGGGGGGGCGAATGCTTCAGCTCGTCAAAAGTGAGCTGACACTCTTCGGTCCACTCAAAGGCCTGGTTCTTTTTTATGGCCTTAAAAAAAGGGAAGGCACTTCCTAGCCGGTTTAGACATAAACCAGTTAAAGGCCGCTATTCGTCCTGTTAGTCTATGGGTTTCTTTAACCGACCTAGGTGGTCTCATGTCTAGGATAGTTTGGATCTTCTCAAGGTTGGCCTCTATACTGCATTTGCTAACAATGTAACCCAGGAACTTGACAGAGGTTACACCGAAAGCGCACTTGTTCAGATTTAATTTTAAGTCATGTTTTCGCAAAACATCAAACACAAGATTTAAATCGGAAACTAGATCTTTAGAAAAAGCATTTTTATAACCATATCATCGACATAACATTTGACTTTATTGCCAATCAATTCAGAAGAAGCAAAGTTTATTAAGTGTTGATAGGTTGCCCCAGCATTTTTTAAACCAAATCGCAAGACCTTGTAGTAGTACAAGCCTGTCTCGGTGATGAAGGCAGTCTTCTTGCGGTCTCTTGGGTCCATTAGAATTTGATTGTAGCCTGAATAGGCACCCATAAAACTGAGTAGTTCATATCCAGAGGTTGCATCCACTAGGCGGTCTATATTGGGCAAGGGGAAGCTGTCTTTTGGGCAGGCTCAGTTCACGCCTGTAAAATCTATGCACATTCACCATTCACCATTTGCTTTCTTTACTTGGACCGGGTTTGCCACCCAGCTCGGGTATTAGACTTCCTCTATGAAGTCCGCTGCTAATAGCTTCCCCACCTCATCGTTCACTATGTTCCACCTTTCCGAGGCAAGGTTTCTCTTCCTCTACCGGACTGGTCTGACTGTAGGGTGCACATTAAGCTTATGAGTTATTAAACTAGGGTCTATACCAGGGATTTCAGCAGCTGACTAGGCGAAAACATATAAATTATTTAATAAAAAGCTTACTAGTTCAGATCACAAAGGTTCCTTCAAGTGGGCTCCTATTGGGAATGTTTTCTCAGGCTCAACTTCGGAGACCTGTACTGCAACCGTTTCCTCGATGGGGCGAGCTCTTTCCTCTACATTCTCTGGTGGCGGCTCTAAGTCTATGTCAACTCTCATCTTGGCTTTGGCCTTCAACGAAGCCACAAAACATTTCCGGGACTCTAGTTGGTTGCCTCATAACACTCCTACCCTTGTGTCTATCGAGAATTTTAGTGCTAGGTGAAATGTTGAAACCACAGCCCGTAGTGCATGTAAAATTGGTCGCCCTAAAATTGCATTGTAAGGTGAGGATGCGGCCACTACTAGGAAATCATGCTCGAAACGCACCGTGTGGGGTAGAGAGCCTGCCTCAACTAGCAACTTGACCCTGCCAATCAAGCGAACTACCTCACCGTTGAATCCCACTAAAGGTACATCGGCGGGCTGCAGGTTGCCTTTTCTGAGTTCCATCCTGTTAAATGCTTCTACGAACAAAACATCTGTTGAGCTACCCGAATCTACTAGGATCCTCTTTACCTTGAAATCGTTAATGAGTAATTTTACCACTAGGGCATCATCAAGGGGGAACTGAACCCCACACATATTGTCTTCCATAAAATAAATTACTTCCTCCTTCCGGGGACGCTTGCATGGCTGGCTGTCCTCTTGCTTCAGTTCTAGCACCGCAATCTTGCTAGCTGATGTGGTGCAACCTACTATTATCGAGCCTCCAGGGATTACATCTATGGTCCCTCTGTTAGACAGTTTTGTATGCCCTTAGCTTCAATCAAAATGATATACATTATGGGTTTAATGTAAATGAATAAAAGTACATATTTGATTCATGTTCCCTTGGTATGTTTTTGTGTAATACCCTTAAACTGGACACTTAATGAGACTCGTGTTAGTTTAGAATGTTCACAGCCAGTGGGTTGGTCTGGGGAGACCTATCCGATAAGGCTGACACTGTTGTGCCACCAAGTTGGTTGGGGTGGCCTGTCTCAGCTGCCAGGGTGAGACCCTAGGTGCATACAATGTAGGATTAATTGAATCTTTGAACTGGACCAGATTTCCAATATTGCCCTGGACCTTGGAGATTGATGGGTAACTGGAAAGTTGCACCCGACCCCTAGACTCGATTATGATACTGCACTAGGTGTCGGATTGGGCTGTCTTTGATGTACCAATCAGTGAGATCCTTAGAGGGGGTCAAAACCTGGGTATGTTGGGACAGTCTGAGAAGTCATCTGAGTGGGTGATCATAGTGACAGGATCAGCCCCTTT
>NW_010729130.1:1840461-1935808 GCF_000365185.1 Nelumbo nucifera
AATAACATGAATCAAATATGTACTTTATTCATTTACATTAAATGTCATAAGGTACATCATTCTGATTGGAGCTAAGGGCATACACTATCTAACAGCTGCTGTTGGGACTGTTGTAGATGTTGATGCTACTGCTGAAACCGCTGCTGTTGTTGTTGTTGTGGTTGCTGCTGAAATCATTGTTGTTGTTGTTGAAACTGTTGTTACCTGTCAATGAAGATGAATCTATTTTCCCATGTCCGCATCTGTTCAGTCATGTTGTGCACACATCGTACCAAGTCGTTAAATTGTTCTATGTCCACCGCTGCGGGAGGTGCTACGGGATCCACAACCGGAGGTGGGGGTGGTATATTCACGTTTTCCTGTGCACTGGGGGGCGACAAAGGAACATCGATCTGGCCTATCATGATTGATGGTACTTGGCCATTGACGTTGTTGGCTGAAGGGTTGCGAGAAGATGCCATTGCAAGATTTCTTTGAGAAAAAAAAATGAGAAATGTAAAGAGATGAATGGAAGGGAACACTAGCTTTTTGCTGCGTTTCCCACAAACGGCGCCAATTGATGAGGCACAAATCCGCTCACTCCCTCGTGTCTCAGTGATGTGGCTCGAATTGGGTTCCAACCTGGCGATGCCGAGCTGTATTGCCAAGTTGAGAGATGTTGTGAAAAAACAAGGGTTAGATTGCTTGGGTAGGTTTGACCTAGGAGAATACTCCGATGCTTAAGTCAGTAAGGAGATTTAGTGAGAATCTTTGAGAGAGTTCAAGAGCTTCAGTGCACATACCTTTCAGAATGATCCTGGGTTCTTTTTATAGCTATCTGATGTTCAGGTGCCATTGGGCAACGTCTCTAAGTCTTATGCAGAGCTATTTCCGTAGTTTGGGGGGGTGTTGGACTGTTAGTTGCTAGATTCGCGCAGCGGTTACATGTCTCCTGCGGGTCTTGTGGTGCATGGTTCGACGAGCTGATCCTGTAGTTGCGGTAATGGTGTTCGAGCGGGTGCGGCGCGTGGGACGGTTTCGGGGTGAGGTATTGTTGTCGGTGGGCCGAGCTCGCCTCAGCTCGGCCATGCACCTATCGTAGATTGCCATGTGCCGAATTGGCGAGCTGCCTTACTGAGTTGGATGTTGTATTGCTAACAGCGTCTACGTGTCTGCAATTGTATGGATTGACCAAAATGCCCCTCATCAACATCTTTCCATGATAACTACAGGATACACGCTGAGATGTGCATGTGGGACGCCTGTGGAGCACACTCTATGGGGCACGGATGGGAACTCCTAAATTTGGTCTTCAATGGCTCTAATATCAAAATATTATGTTAAAGAAGAAGAAAAAAACTGAGACTAAGCTTGTTTAAATGAACTTTAACCAGAAATTAGAGTTGGGCTTTGCATGAGCCCAGACACACATCAGGAAGATCTCCCTTGCATTTTATATTAAATTCATGGAACGATACTTTCAATGTGCAATTGGATGCCTGTGCCTTCAGAATATTCAGTGTTTTTATTTTTAAGAGATCCTGTCAGCTTACGCTAGGGTGTAAAAATATAAATGCCCACAATCAAGTATAGTCGGGATTAAAAACCTCCTAAAAGCACAATACACCATTACACCTAAATCTTCTCAAAGCGATCTGATACAATTCAGTCACACTTCGATTTGAGATAGTTGGGCCTTGGTAATATCAATTTGTTGGACCGAACAGGACCAGATTGTTGGGTTGGAGTGGGTTCTAGTGGAACCAGACTTATACACAGCCCATGAGCCCAACACCAACCAAATTGAACACCTTATGAGTTATGAGTTATGAACCTGGAGTCCTGGGCAAATAGGGTTCTAGGTTCATTAATTGGTGGTCTGGTTTAAACTATTGGTTGGGCCTGAGAGCAACACTTTACACGTCGTCAAGACATCCGAAGAACCGAACATCGAGTAAGTGTACCTAGTTCACCTGACAAAACTTTTAAAGGGCTGACTCAAATGCGCATTCTCATATATGGGAGAAGAGAAACCTGAGGGTAGCTTTACATGATTCATCAAAAAGCAGAAGAATAAAGTTTTTTTCCCCCCAACTACCGTGGGTTCTATCTTTTTCTTTTTTTATTGGAGAGGTTGGTTTAATTTAACACTCTTTACACTAAAGCTCGAGTCGCAAGCAGAGCTTTTAGTTATTAGGGCGAGATGTCAAAATCAGGGTCTGCCATGCCAGCACAATGGAAAGCAGCTCCATTATGTAAGGAGGAGAAATTTAGAAATGGAGTTTTAACCATAAGAAGCCAAATCGACAGCCTTTTATCCAAGGACAAAGTTCCCATCTCCAAATTAGTCATCCATTTCCTACTAAAAGTAAAAAAAAAAAAACTACTTTTGAATTTTGGAATTTCATTATTTTTTCCCAACTTTCTTTTGGATTTCAATTGGGTTTTACTTTTTCAGTTTTTGAATTGGAGGATTATGGATCAAATGTATTGGATAAGGTGTCTTCTGTTGAAGCAATAATGGAGCAGCATGTTGATGATTCAATTGTAGAAACTTGTTGACGACAATATCTCTAAACGAATTAGACAAAAAAATTTCAATTCATAAGGATATCAAGCCAAGGATATATAAAATGCAGAAAATAATCGATCGAAATCTTGGGCAGAAGATGATTTAAAGAATTAGTTTTGACAGTCAGAACAAATGTGTAACAAGCAAAAAAAGATGACTTAAATGGAAGTTATCTGTAGTTCTGTACAAGTATGACTTGCCATAAATCCTAAAAATATGATTGATGCCCTAAAGTCATAACTTTTTTCATTTGGACTTGTTGTGCTTTTCCTGCTTGTTTTCTCAAAAAACTGAAAAAAGTGTATGTACCCTTCGGTGCAGCTTTTGGGATGTTATTTTCAGGATGTCAGTCTCTATCTTTTGTTAGTATCATTTGCTTTTCTTTCTTGTTTTTTCTTTTCTTCTTTTTTTCTGTTTTCCTTTCAAGACAAAAAGATCTGTTAAACAGATTCACATTTACTTGTCCATCAAAATGCCTTCTTAGAAATGCTGTCTTATAGAATTATTTTATTGAATGAATGATGCCAAATAAGGCCTAGTATGTTTACAAGTGAAGTTGAATTTTAATTTGGGACTTAGCTCTATGCCCTAATTTGTACAATCTAAATTATTGGCAATAAACTTTGAGCCCAAATTTGAAAATCTAAATATCTCTTTATTTCCTTATAATATTAGACCCCGTGATTCTATTTTCTGGAAATCGACAACCCCTCATCTTAGGGATCTAATCCAAGAGACATGCTTCCTGGTGAATTCTAACTCTTCTATGGATATAAATTTTGTTCCTTAGATTCGAAAAAATAATTCCTTTAAGCTGCCATGCCATCCCAAGTCCACACCAGGCTCGTCTGCCCTCAAGCACGTCCCTATAATAGCCTTAACCCAGGTTAATGGCTGAAACCAACAGTTGATCCAACTTCATTTTTCGAATGAGGATATAAGCGACATTAGTAAAACTCCTATTTTTCCTGGGGACAACCCCATCACCTAGATCTGGAGGGTAGTTAATGGGTTCATCCCTGTAAAACAAAGTTTCTTCTTGATTGATCAGGAGCAACAGTGCTCTCTCTGTGCTGAAGGAACTGAAACCGTCAACCATCTGTTTTTTGAGTGCCAGTTTACTCAAGCTATATTTTTTACTGCTTTGTGGAATATCAACTTGCAAAGCATGTTTCAAGGGTCCTGGCTGAACTGTTTGCTTGTTCTAATGGATTCTTTGCCTGACCAGATGATGATCACTTTAGTTGTCGGTTGGTATGCCATTGCTTTGTACTATATATGATTTGCAAGGAATGAGAGATGTTTCAGAGATCATCACATTCCAGCAGAGATTGTTATAGCAAAAATAAACTATACTTTTCAATCAATTAGTTCTCTGATGAATAATATCTCTCAATCTCCAGATCAAATCACGGTAGGAAATCAGAGCAAATTTCCTCTCTCTTTGAACCCAAATACTGATCTGATCATATTTGTAGATGGTGGTACTTTTTTCCCCAACACAAGTTCTTTTGGCTAAACAATCAACTCTCTTGTCTTGACATTGTAGGAGGTCTATCTGAGAACCTAGGATCGGTGGAAGAAGTGGAGATGAATGCTGTCCTGCAGGGAATCATGTAGGCAGCAGATATCAAAGGGACACATTCTTATGTGCTCTGACTCTCTCTCTCTCTCTCTTTCTGGTGCAAGGGCAACAATCAAAAGCAGCTCTCCCTTGGTCTTGCCTTTGGCTTTTGCAAAAGATCAAGGATCTTCTGAAACAGTTTAACTCTTTTTCTATTATCCATGTAAATAGGAAGTACAATATTCCAGTCCATTTGATAGCACAGAGGGCTAAAACCCTCGCCCAAGATTACTTTTATTTGGCACATTACCCCCAGGGGATCCCTGATGTTATGAACTCAGTTAATATTTTGGCTTTATAATATAGTTTTTTATCCTTCAAATATATATATATATATTGGCAATAAGGGTGAAATTGGGTTTCTGGACTTGGGACCGGACATGAACCAATCTAAACCACTGGGTCAAGGGTTGAACGGCTCAAGTGTTTGGCTCAACCTTTAACTCACTGAAGTAAAATGTGAAAGATATAATAATAAATATTAAGGGTTGCAGACCAAATAAACATTTCCAATTAAGAAATTGGGCAACTCAAGGAAACAGCTTGGCTACCGGAACTGATCAATCGTCCAAGCAACAAGAAAACGGCAGAAACTCAAATTGCCAAACTGAGGGCCTGTTTGTCAATATCGTTACAGAAGATCAATAAAAGTAAAAGTGCCTGTAATTTGTCTTTTTCCCAAATGTCATTGTATTGTTTCTGGTTTCCGGTGGTAGCAACTAAAGTTTGGGTGTCACTTTCCAACTTACGATGTATCCTTTTAACAATATGGGGATTGAGGTCTGGACTAACCTCTGCCTTGGTCCCTTGATAGCAACCCAACTTTTCTTTTTTCGTTCTTTTTTTTTAATTCAAAATTATTATTTTTTGTGTGCTAATAGTAACTTAGCCTTCATTATCTTTAAATTTAAACCATGGTTTTCAAAATTGGACTGGACCGGATGGTTAAACTAGAAAATTGGGAACTGGTCAAATGATCGGTTCCGTTTTACCCTAGAACCGTTATTTTGTTAAAAACCGTTGATTTAGTCAGTAAACTGCTGATTTGGGTGGTTGAACCATTCGAACTGTCCAACGATTTTAACTATTTTTTTATTTTTTATCAGAACGGATCATCCATTTGATTCAAATGGTCAGATCATTTGACCTGAGAACCGGACCCTGACTAATTCATTGTCCGGTTCAATTTTAAAAGCCATGATTTAAACCCTGCTTGAACATAGAAAGAACAAAGGAGAAATCTACAAACCTTGGCTAATATTTATTTTTTGCCTAGTGTATTTCTCAAAAAGAAAGTTTTGCCTAGTGCAGTTCATGAGTTGGGGATCCAAAGTTCGTAAGTCATTAAATCTGATTATTTGGAGAGGCCACTGGATCAGGAAAAGGTGATGGAATTTTATACCCCCTACAGTCGTGCTTAGGGGTGTCAATTGGAATGGATTTGGTCAATTTCGATTCAGTCTCATGTGAGTCTATTACAAATGGAACAGGTCCAATCCAATCCAATGAATATTTTTGGACCATTTTAGACTGGTCCAATTCAATGTCTAGACCATCCAATCTGTTTAATTTTTTTTTAATTGAGAATGGTTTCAACCCAAACCCGGTCCATTGGCACCTATATTCTTATCTTATATCAATGGAAACCCAATCCAATGTGAATTTATTACGGATGGACCAGGTCCAATCCAATCTAATAAATATTTTGGACTACTGGATTGATCCAATCCAATATATCTTGTTGGTCCATCCAATCTATTCAAATTGATTTTGGACTGGACGGGATCCAATCCAAAACAGGTCCATTGACACCCTTAGTCGTTCTCCTGCTCACTTTGGCTTATGATAAGGTGGTTTGGACTAAGGCCAAGGAATGGACATTTTACTGTGAAAGGAGGTGTATTAGTAGTTAGAGAGGTTCCTAGGGGGGTTTATTTTACCCGATAGAATTCTTAGGGTCTATTTGGTTTGCAGTTGGAATCGGAATCAAAATTTGTCCAAATCAGAATTGAAATGATCTATACCCATAATTTGTTTGATTCAAAGTAGAATTAGAATGAGAATTGAAATAAAGTGGAATGGGATTTCATTTACAAAGAAAGGGGGAGATACGTTCCATCAGGAAGGAGAATGAGATTCTGATTCCGCCCAACTAAATAGTTGGAATCGGGATGGCCTAATCTGATTCCAATTTCAGACCACCCCTATTCCTGTAAATTAAACCAAGTGGGCCCTTATTCCTTCCCTAGATAGAAATTGTTCCTGTGGTCTGTGGAGAATCTTACAGGGTGGCAATGGGACTAAGGATGTGCTGTGGCAGAAAGAAAGGTTTAGGCCAGGACAAAACCTGCCCTCTTTGCGTTCAGCATGATGAGTCAATTGTTCACCTTTTGTGGTGTTGTGAGTCTTGTGACATGATGAGAGCAGTCATGTTTGCTGCTCTACTTGGGGGGTTTAGTTCGTATAAGGGGGAGGGGGAGGTTGATTAATTATGTAGATAGATATTATTTTGGATTAACATTCTTGGTTTGAATGGAAGAGCTTGGTTGGCCACCACTTATTCTTATATTCGGATTTAGGGGTGCAAATTTAGGCTTGGATTAACATTCTTGGTTTGAATGGAAGAGCTTGGTTGGCCACCACTTATTCGTATTCGGATTTAGGGGTGCAAATTTAGGCATCCCATTTGAAGAATTAATTTACACTATTCATTCAAATTTTAACAGAACCCCAACTCCAACCTGCTCAAGTTGCACCCCTATTTGGATTTGATTGAAATTTGAAGGTTTTTTCGAGACACAATGAGCCGGTAGAGAGAAAAAAAAAAAAAAGATATTCATTCTCTTGTGGGATCATTAAAAAGCTTCATCTTCAATTCTTCATGATCATGGGGATGGGGGTTAAATTGCCAACGTTGACCTCGAATTTCAAATGGTTGGAATTTGGAAATCAAATGTAACCCATTGCCCATTGAACGAACGGCTCATCACCTCCGTAATCCGTTTCCCTCGTTCTCTCCGAGTCTCCATATAAACCATCCAACTTGCGTGCCACCTGTCTAGTCTGGTCCATACAAAAGGAGGAGTTGGATTCCTTCAATTGACTTAACCCCTTTGTGTCTTCGGACTTCATCCATTTTTATGAAGTGACGGGATTTGCTCTTATGGCACCTAACAGCACATTCACCGTGCATTGGGAATCTTTCATAAATATTCATTAATAAATACGGTGTATTCACCGTGCATTGGGAACATCTTTCATAAATATTCATTAATAAATACGGTATGAGCACCAGTGAGGCGCCAGGTCTGAAGAGAAGATCCCGTCTCTTTTATCAAACCATACCTACTTTTGTCCCATTCCACGTGCAACTGACGCGCTCCCCAAGTTAGTAGACAAAAAACTGGTAGCGAATAGCGATAATGAAGAAACAACAAAGAAAGCATTAGTCGACGTGGACAGTCAAACTGGTGAACTGGAAGGCTGACCAGGTCCCGGATTATTGTTTAACGTTTTTGTTTGTTTCACTCAGAAAATCATCATCAGCTTACAACTGTTCTATCCACTTCCATTGATAACAGCTTCAACTTCAAGTTGAACAGATTTGAATATATATTAAAAAATCACCAACATATCCCGGGAGGCAAATAGTCAGGACTCAGGAGCAGTGGTCCACATGTGTATAAGACTACTATAACCATCACTAATAGGCCCATGGGCAGGGTAGTATAAAACTGCAGACTAATGGGTTCTACTTTTAGACCCATAACACATGACACATGACATCCAATTCATGCTTTGAAAGTTGAACAAACCAATTTTTTCAAATCACCATTGATCTGGTCGGTTGAATTGTTTGAATCGTCACCCGGATAGTATTCTAGGTTCAGTTCAGTTAAGACCTGCCAAACGGTAAAAAATCGTTGATTTGGTAAAGAATTGTTCGATCTGGTGACTGGGTCGTGGGTTGTATACTCAATTTCTTACCCTGCTATTTTTATGCAAATCCCCTTTTTTGACATTAAATTGCATTTTTTAATATTTTTATAAATAAAAAAATTAAAAAACACAAATTAAATATAAAATAATATATATAACATATATATACTTTATTTATTACTAAAATATGTATAAATATATACTTAATACATATATTATCTACGACCGGGAAGTAAAAGCGGTTTTGGCTCCAAGTCGATTTTTAAAACATTGGGACAAACACGTGATATCGAGTGTTGATAATCTTATTTATGTGAATTAATTAGTTTAAAGGCTAGCTAACTAGACTTGCATAATTACGATGGGCATCTTATTTCTTATACTAATAGATCTGGCTACTGGGGGGAGAGAGCCTGGATCAGTGTGCGATTGATAAAATTAGTAAAATATTGGGCATATTGTTAGAAAATAGGCACATACGCGTACGCGGTAGCCAACCTCCATACTCTCCTCTTTATTTCTAAGAAGTATAAATAAGTCACTATTTAAAGACTAATAACAAGTCATATAATTTTCCAATGTGGGACAAGTTAAAACTGGTTTTAATAAAAGTAAAAAGCTATCTTTCAAAACAAGTATATAAAAGTAGTTTTTCATTTAATTAACCAATCAAACCCTATTGGATTTAATCTGTGATGAGAATGAGATTAAAATCCAACGCGCTTGTGAGTTGCTAATCACATTTCATTATCAAGAATGTCGGTGTGACCCAAATCTCTCACCATATAAATTTTATACCAATCCCCGGCCTCCACACCAGATCAGAGTAAGCAGCGAGTGAACAGTATTTTCAACAAGAGAATAAAAATATGAGAGAAAAGAGTGATCAAAGTGACTGTTCTAGAAGCTCTCTCTCTATCTCTCTCCAAATCTTTGGTGACAGTAACCAAGTTCTATTTAATTATTTATTTTTTTGCACGCGCAATTAATTGACTGGCTATGATGATTTTAAATCAGACACAACATGAAGGAACCGAATATGTTGAAAATTTTATGTATGGCGTGGTTGAAGTGTAGTTCACATATTGGTAAGGCATGTGATAAGCCATAGGGATCTCTCATGTATTCTTTTAATCTTTTTTCTTGCAACTTTCCACCTTCACCAGATAGCCCATTTCTTATCTAAGATTTGGATCTCGATCTCATTACATGGAAAGAGGCAAATTGCAACAAAAGTTATCAAGTGCTTGGGGTACGTTGGGGCCCTTGAAATGGTGGTGGGTTTAGTCAAATTCCAGTTGAGACTCGACTCGGACTCGATAAGCAAGCCAGCCAGCCAACTGAATCATAGCAAATTTGTTTGAGTTGGAGGTGTTGATTATATATAATTGGGCCGGGTTCTGTTCTTCAAAATAGAATCATTCCTCCCCAAAAAAGTAAATAAAGAAAACATGTACACATCAATCCAAATCCAAATCCAAACCCAAACCCAAACCCAAACCCAAAAGCGATGATGGATGGATGCTATATACATCAATCCAAAAAGCTCACCTAACCATCAAAATAATGGGACAATGACAAGAGTTAGAACAACATCTAAGCCACCTGACAGCTTTAATAAGTGGCATTGGAATGGAACGGTATTCCCAGAATCCCCCTCCCTAGTAGTGGTAGTAGTGTCTAAATTCAGGTTTGCAAAAAGTTGGCCCCACTGTTTAGGGGGCCTGGCCACACCCGGCATTTGTACTTGTAGCAACACAAGGGGGCCAAAAATGTCCACTCACCACTTCGGCTATTTAGTCCATTGCGTTTAGTTTGTCCTTTATGCACCCAATCACGACATTATTGCCAGGTAACATCCAACTCGCTCGGTGCTAAAACAAAAGTTGAACCATCTGCAGGAACAAAAAAAAAAAAAGTAGCTCAGAACCAACAAAAAAAAAGCCCCATAATGCCGTGCCGTACAATTAAAATATTAAGGAGGAGATGATAAGATTAGCTTGGCTACTCTACTCATGGGCCGGTCTAATTAACTGCATTCAGTTCAGCTCTGACTGCTTCTGCTTCTGGGCAAACTTACACAAGCAAAAGAAGCGGTAACTCAACGCTATGAAAGAGGTACATGAAATCTAGACAGGAGCTTTTTCTTTTTTTCGCAAAGTGTTCAAACGATCTAGCTAGTAATTTGGGAAAAGGAATGATTCATATATGACCGGTCAATCTGCAGAAAATAGACTAGTCGTGGCCCCAGTGGTAGCTAATAAGTCATCTGGTAGGTGGTAGCATTTGAATTGAACCCATGCTTTTGCCTTTTGGATTCGAGAATATATTATATATAGATATAATGACGAGGTGGTAAAAGGGCATATAACGCCATTATTCTCATATCCAGTGCTTTTGTCTTAGGGCCTTTCCGCGCTACTTCCTTGTAAGCAGTGTAATTCGATTCACATGGGAAAACAATAAAACCCAACTTCTCTTTTCGAGCTAGCTACTGCCACTGCCAGAACATGAGGAAATTTCTCACGTTCAACCTAAAGGTGAGTAACTCATGAGGGTGCCTGTTAAAGTTAAGAGCATATTCGCCCAAACAATCCATCTCGATCGCTTGGTTCAGTCCAATCTAGGTTTGGGTTGACAATAAGAATAAATTGTCAACCTGATGAGCCCAGCATGCGTGTTCCAATAAGAATAAAAGAGATCAACACTAGAGTGAGCTTTTCACTTCTTTGATTTGGGGAAGGCGGATTAATTAAAGTGGATAATCGCTAAAACATTTCAAAGGTGGCAGCCCCTCCACTTGGAATAAAGTCTGGGGATAAAAAAAAAAAACATTTCTAAGGTTGGCCATTGTTTTTTTTTTCCACTTAATAACTGTGTTTTAATTGGTCAAAACTCTTCTTCGGGTATTTTATTTTCCACTGAATTAATTATAAACTGACCTTATCAATAGTTCGTTAATCGTTATCTATGATGTCATCCCTCTACATGTAACAAAATGAAAAATAGAGAAAGAGAGGATATATATTATTCAATTGGATGATGATGTTGGCCGACTTTGTTACTCTAGATTTCTATTGGTCGTCTTATATCTTGGCACGTGGAAATCCATCACGCCGACTAGGATCCTTCTAGGAACACAATATCCCATAACTGTTTCAGTTGCAATATAGTCGAGAAAGAAATTGCTCAATTCTGTCTCCAAAACTAACCAATACCAGCTTCATCGATCTCAGCTTTTCTACCTTATTATAATTTCAGAATCAGAATATATAAGTTAAAAACAGAATGGGAAAAAAAATAAACATGCGAGATTGAAAACTAACCACCCTTTTTCATGGGCCCCATAACTTAGGGTTGGATATGGAGGCATTTGATCTTTCAAGATAAGACCACAGATTTGTGTAGAGGAGGTACCTGTTTCTCATGCATCATCAAATGCTTCTTTAATTTCCTTCTTTTTTTTCCCATTTTTGTTTATTTTAAGTGCAAGTAGGGATATGGTTTTCCAATAATATTGAGCTTTGGAAATTCTTCTCAACGTGAATGACGGAGGGTGGGGGCCTATCTCCTTGATTTTTTGTCACAATCGACTTACCCTCCAAATCACTTCATAGAGTTGGGAATCCGATAGAAATTCCTTTTCACTTGTGTATATTATGGTCAAATGATTCCTGCCCAGCTATATATTGTGTCTGATACTTGAATTGAAGACGTTCATTATGCATATGTTTGGCATCGATGCTGCAGTTGCAGCACCGTGAGAAAATGGTGCTGCTGATGTGTGGTTTGAAATACCATTTTTTCAAAAAATAATGTCTATTTTTATTTGGAATCGTTGCTGTTAGGTAGGACGTTTCCTGGAGCAACAATAACTTTTTTTGTTTGGCACCATTGCTCCAGGAAACGTTTTCAGCACTGTTACCCATTATTCAGTGCCACATCACTGCTCTATTGGCAGCAACGAGCTGCTGTTTCAAGAAACGCCAAATTTGACGTTGCTCCAATTATGGCTTCCCAATTTTCAAGACGTGGCTCGGAGCACTGTTTTTTATGAAAAAACGATTCCAAACAAATTCCCCTTTCTTGAAACACCGTTTTTTCCAATGTGGCGCTGATGTGGTACCATTGCTCTAGGAAACGGCAATGATGCCAAACAGCCCGTACATTAGTATTATACTATTTTATTTCTTTAATTAGTTCGATCATTATATATATATATATATATATATATATATATACATGATCAAACATTGGCTACAATGTCCAACACGTAGCATACAGTTTCTGCATTATTAGTACCCATTAAAGGACTCTTTTTTAGACAAAAGAACAACACATGAGGAAATGAGATATGCCACCCATATGTATATTGATAGAAATTTAAAATTATTCGAGAATCTCATTGTAAGGTGATTAAATACCCCTTTTGTTCATTCGAAGCAAAGATATAAGCATAATTTGTCAATTTATATATAGTGGGCTTTTGTTTAGAAAGAGAAGAAAATAAAGAAGTGAGAGCTTCCATCCATATGCATGTATGTTGCCAATTGCCAATAATTCAGAAATGTTTAGAATCTCGTTTGGTAATATTAATTTAATTTTATGTTTTTTTTGTTGAGTTGAGCTTGAGCAAGATATAATCATCATCTTTTGTTAATGAAATATTTATCCAGTTCTAGCATAATGACAAATGATCAAGTACATCTATACATATATAGCTTTTATATTATAAATTAAAGCAAAGCGCAGAGGAAGCAGCATTTGAACATAGTATATATGTATGGGTATTAATTAAAGGGAAAAGAATTATAATTAAAGAAGAAATATAAAAAAGGTGGGAGATAGGGAATAAATGGGCCTTGATTTGAAGGGAGGTAATACGAAAGCAATGTATTTTAAACCATGGTTGGCCCATGGCTGATGGCCCATCTTCATGCTTCAGGTTGAACGCCTACCAGTCTACCACTACCACCCCTTCCAAGTTCCGAGCTCAGTTGAAATATAATATTGCATGGTAATCTAAGAAAAAGGAAGAGGATATCCGGATTATTCAGCTGGAGATGGAAGAAGAGAGGAAGATCTGGGTTTTAGTATGTTCGAGTGAGCATTGAGCACTAGGAATAGGAACTATGGCCCGGCCCCAGATGAGTCATTTGGCAATATGGCACGTCACATCAATAAAAGTGAAATGTACGTGGGACCTACTAATATAGGCGTGTCTCTTCGGTTCCAAGAGTCCGTCCCATCAAGGCCCCACTCCGTTAAGTTAAAGTAACGAGATCCCGACATCGTGGCAGTCCTAATCATTTTGTTCTAAGAAAGTTAGCGAAGTTTGGAAAGATTTCGTTAGCGTGTTGGAATCAATGGGCAAGGTTTTGCTGAATGCTTTAATTTAGTTGTTAAGCAGGCTTGGAATCAATGATGAGGTTATACTGTTATACTATTAAAACTTTCAGTTAATCCGAATTTCACAACAGGGTAATAGATTCTTTATTTGAAAATTGAAAGGACTAATAAACAGGGAATGTAAATACTCTTCTATGAGTTCTACTTCGGTCAGTGCAAATCCGTGTTTATACCGTTCGAACATACTCTTCCAAGAATATCTCCCCATGAAATAAAATACATAAACATGGAGATAATTAGGATGCAAGACTGTAAAGGTTGTTTGGACAGGTTTTGTATTGACCAAAGCCCAATTCCCTTTGCATATAGGGTTAATCATAGAGCAATATACTTCTTTTGTTTTTTTGAGAAAATGATTGCTCAGTCCATTTCAAAATTCTTAGTCTTATCAGGTGCGATGAATCCTGACCGTGGATTAACGTTAAATGGGTAGATGCAGTTTATATAGGGGCTATTAATAGACTATGGGGGACTGTACTTTTAGAATTCTACAATAGGCCGCAGTATATTTCTCCATTTTTTTTGTTATATACCTACTTTGTTTGGAGACATCTCTGGTTTTGGTGTCCCAATAGAATTGATCAATATTCATACTTGGTGTATTAACTGGTTTGTTCCAGCCTGGACACGGAATCAAATCCCTCAACCAGCAGTTTGGGAAAAACGAATAGGGAAAAACTGAAAATAAAAGTGCTTTTTTATCATATATTTATTTTTGATCATTTTCTTTTCATATAAAAGCTTTCTCAAGATTTTGAAAGTAACATCAATTTAATGCACTAACAACTTTATCGTATGAAAATATGTTTCTTGATTTGGATAAATGTATGGTGGCCTTCTTTTTTGTTTTGTTGAGGGAGAACTGTCATCGTGATCTGTTGGAGATATATGACCCTCTTATTTTTCCGCTCTCCAATCTTTTGCGCCGTTTGCACAGGGTTCACAACTCACGAGTTTACTCTCCAAATGCTCAATGGATTATTTCTACTTCTTTGGTATATTGTCTATAGCTTTGGTGATGGGTTTGCATTCTGTTTATTTATCACTTTGTATAGACTTTTTTATTAATATTCCTCATGTGTTGTTTAATTTAGAAAACAGACCTTAATGGTTGAGAAATACCAAGTGTTGCAAAATATGAATTGAGAGCATCAACCCCTATACAGAAAAAAAAAAAAAAAAACTTGGGAAAAATTAGAAGGAGTGCCATTTTCCAACCATAAATACTCACTCTTTGGAAAATGTTCCTTGACCACAGCCATTCTCAATCCTACCAAGACACAATAAATAACAACGTTCAGAAAACAGTTCATTTCCCTTCCTTTTAAATCCTCTTTTTTGCATATCCAGATTTTCCGAAATAGAAGGATATGTTACATTTCTGTTACGCTTGCAAGAGAGGGAGGGTAAGCTTGGAAATTAGGCCTGTTCATTTTTTGGTAAGTTATTTACTCGGGTAAATGCAATTACCTCTCTAAGTTTTTGCTAGGAAAACATTTATTCGGGTAAGTGCATTTATCCATGTTCTTTTATTTCCCAGGTAAATAATGCAATGACCATTTTAGCCATAAAAATCCATTATTAAAAGGAGTATTTTTATCCAAGTAATGGTAATTTTCCCTCTAGGTGGGAAAGTTATTTACCCACCTGGGGGATGGGAACTTTTCATGGTCCCCACATAAATCTGAAAAAAGAACATGGGGTTCTTGGTCAATGGGAACCAAAATCCTATTGACCAAACTTTCCCCCCTCTCAAAATCTCAAAAGAGAATGCTCCCTTAGAGGGAAAGAAAATGAAGGGAAATTGGATAACTTAGAGAGAGAGAGAGATGTGGGTGAACTTCTGTAGCTAGTGAGGCCTATGTTCCAATGAAGGGCATCCATTGCACTTATTGATAGGGGTGGCAAATGGATGGATTGGGTAAGGGTTGAATGCCAACCCACCAACCCACCATGACCCATCAACAATCCTCGTTAAAAGGGTCATAACTCATAACCCATCCATATTGACCCACTTGACTTGTCCATATTGACTCTTAACCACCGTCACCCATACTGACTCACTTACACTCATCTATAAATACAAAAATGGGTCGGGATTGCCCGTATACCTAAAATAATAATTTTTAAGAGGAACATCTCTCTCAAGGTTGTCACGTGTCAGAAAACGGGTCGGTTTGACCCGTACGTCGAAAATAACAAATTTTTGAGAGAAAAAGCCCTCAAGACTGCCACATAGCAGAAATGGGTATGGGCAACCTATATACTTGAAAATAACAATTTTTGAGAGAATACTCTCTCTCAAAGATGCCATGTGAAAGAACTAGGCTGGGTTGACACGTATACTTAAAAAAAAAACATTTTGAGAAAATAATCTCTCTTAAGACCGTCGCGTGACAGTAATGGGTTGGGTTGACCCGTATATCCGAAAAAACATTTTTGAGAGAATCATCTCTCTCAAGATTGCCACATGGAAAAAAAGGGTCAAGTAAACCTATATACCTGAAGATGCAAAAATTGTAGATAAATGTACAAAATGCAAAAAATAGAAAAAGATTGTATAAAATTCATAAAAATACGAAAATGTAGAAAAATGCTAGAAAAGGCAGAACTTTTGTAGAAAAAATCAGAAAAAACACAAAAAATACTAGAAAATTGTAGGAAAGCACCAAAAAATTGTAAAAAATGTAGAAAGTTACCAGAAAATTTTGAAAAATATAGAAAAATACAAGAAAATTACAAAAATGTAGAAAAATACCAAAAAATTTCAGAAAATGCAAAAACTGCATAACTTTTATAAAAGTACTTCCGTAAAAGTGCTTTCATAAAAGTACTTTTATAAAAGTGCTTTTATGCTTTTATTTCATGAAAAAAATACTTTTGTAAAAGAACTTTTATAAAAATGCCTTTATGCTTTCATAAGTGTTTTCATAAAAGTACTTTCGTGTAACAGTGCTTTTGTAAAAGTACTTTCGTAAAAGCACTTCTATAAAAGTGCTTTCACAAAAACATCTTTGTGTAAACATACTTTTGTAATAGTGCTTTCGTATAAGTACTTTCATAAATTACTTTATAAAATTGCTTTTGTAAAAGTGTTTTTGTGTAAAATTGCATTTGAACACAAAAATTAATAAAATCTATTTTGTTTCATTTTTAATTACAAAATGAAATGTGACATGGTGGTTTGGATTTGTAATGAGATGTATGCACTAAGAGACCTGAGTTCAAGTCATTTCAATTGTTGTATTTTTGAGATTTGGCGAGTATAGACCCAACCCACCCTGACCCTTTTCCACTTCAATTGCTATATTTTTGTGGTTTAAATTTATATGATGTATAAAATCTTACATGAAAAAATAATGGAAACTTTTTCTCCAAATTCATTAGAAAAATATGAGTTGGTTCCCTTGATATAACCGCATTTAACTAGACTGAAATTCATGTTCTCAAAACACCAAATACATTTTCTAAAAAGAACTAAATATATCGGTTTTTGATAGGTAATGTGCCAAGAAAGGGATTCCCAAAGCAGTGTGATGTAGCACGATTTGACGGGTCTCACATGTTAAATGACTTGTACGCCAATCGAATGCTTGCATTGTTGGTGGCTGAGCTAGGGTTGGCTGAGATGTGTCATTCTGCAAGAGAAAGAATTAGAGTGGATGGGTTGTTTGTACCTGGGGTTGGCACTCTGATGCTTAAGTTAACGAAGAATTCTTTGGGATTCTTGATGATTTAGAGAGAGTGAGAGCTTAATTGCGCATACTTCTTCAGGTAGAAATGAGCCCTTCATATTGGTGTAGGTGCTCAAAGACTTTCTTGTAACGGGTCTCAGGTTCTCGTAGAGTTGTTTCTGTTAAGTCGGGAGAGTAATGATGTCGGTTACATAATCTGTGCAGTGGGCTAAGGTCCGTTCGATTGGCATTGATGCGCATGATGCAGGTAGGCCGACCTAACGGTTGACTCATCAATATTCTAGAGAATCGGTGTGGTAACGGACCTATGCAACAGATCAGGGAGCATGCTTCGTAGGTTGTCGATAGTACTTTCTTACCTCAGTCGGTCCCTGAGGTAGGTCGCTCATTGCTCGAAGGTCCTTTAGGTCAGTCAAGCCGAGGTACTTTTATGTCGACTTCACGAGGTGCTACCAACCGACTTGCTGAGGTGATATACTTACTCAGCGCCGAGTTGTCACTTGATTGCCACATGTCACGATATAATTCGGATGACTAAATTATCCCTCATCACAGTGGTTCTCATCTAATGTGATATAAAGGTACAAGCCATTTAATTTAATTATTCTATTTTTTCATGCAGTTGGGAAATTTTAATATATAGTCCACAGAATTCGGAAGGATATCGGATCAAATACGTGCAAATTTTTTTTAAACCCAAAATTTACTCTTTTGGAGTGGTAGGCTGTAAATTCTATTAATCTTTCAACAAAGAATGAAAGTATCCTAGGAGGGGGAGATGTAAATACCTTACCCCTCGAAGAAGCCTGTGGAAATACAATGCATCTTATTTTCTTGCTTGATTTATAGATTGCATATTTCTTGAATGTCTATAACCAGTAAGTTAATTTTTTCTTTATTTCCCCATTTGTTGCGCTTTATCTTGTCCTAACCCTACCATTGTTTGACGGAGGACTTATTCTCTCTACTCTTCTTGAAGTTGCAGATCTTCTCAACTCAAATGCAAAACTTGTACCAGAAACCTACCCTGTATCTTCTGTATTAATATTCCAATATAAAAAGCTAGAACAGAAAAATATTCTAACAACCAACATGCAAGAATTGGTATCAAGTTGGATTCGCATTTCTCAATCCTAATTAATCCACATTACTTGAAATGGCGAAGAGTTTTTAACTTTTTTATGTTTAGATCTCAAGTAGAAAATATCAACAATTTTCCTAGTCATGTTTTATCTTGAGCTTCCTATATAACCGACTACGTCTCAAGGTCTACATCACGCACTCCAAGAGTCGTCTCTGCATTAACAAACAAAAACAACGTCGGCCAGATGATCTCAGAACTACGTTGGCACCGGTCTGTCCATGAGATTTTCTTTTGCTTTGTATGACTTGGTCACTGGTTTCTCTAATTATTTCCATACTTTTCTCATTTCCTTTTTTCTGTTTTTTTTTTTTTTTCCTTTTAATTGATCCATTTCACTCGTGGAGCGCAAATACAAAAGCTGCAAAAAGACTGAAAACAAGATTAACTGGATTAAGTAACGAACAAACAAATGTGCTGTAATCCCGTTACTATACAGAAGGAACTCAGAAACTTTCAATGCGGGCCCCCCTACCCCCCAAGCATCAGTGTCCAGTCATGAGCCCGACGTTTGATAGGACATCGAAATCCAAAAACACCTGATATTTCTCCACTTGGCAATTGGCTGTAGTGTAAAGTAATCACCACACTCATATCCAGAGCCATAAGAATATAAAACACAAAATTAAAAAAAAAAAAAAAAAAAACTCCATCACCTGTAAAACTTTGACTATTGTTTCTCTACACGACAAAAGAAAAAAAAAAAGAAAGGAAAAAGGAAAAAACCGATAGGGTGAACTGTGGAAATGAAGAAACGTGGCAAGGGCGAAGGCAGCCTCCTTCCTGCTTTGTAGAACGCGCATCGTATCGTACCGAACCCGCATTAAATGCGAGGGAGTTAATTTCCGATTCCGGAATCCGCCGACCAAAACCAAACCAACACAAACCACCTTCTCGTCGACTAATTGTCAAATCGTCGTCTTCGTGATCGTGGCTTAGGCCTTTTTTCTGCCACGACTAGTTGTAGGTGTTGGAGTAAGGGGCCCACCATCTTACCACCCCCGAATCAACTGCATTCCGCCATGTGTTCAATCACAACTTCCTCAGTACCTCCTCGAGGTAAAGGGTGGGAGGCCACCTCCACACGTGTGGTGCCCAAGTGACATTTCCATTCAGCGCTCTCATACGCGGCTCTCCAAGGATAGTTCACGTGACACTTGGCGGACGACGGAAGGCCAGATTCCTTATGTTTCTTGCTGGGTGGCCGTCAAACACGTTTCATGTGTTGATTCGTAGAGACAGCAAAAAGAAAACAAAGAGAATTTGTGAGAGAGAGAGAGATTATTATATGAGAAGTAGTTTGTGAAGTTAGGTTTGAAAGCAGAGGCTCCAGACTGAAAAGCTGAACAGGAAGAAGGTGGTCAGAGAGAGAGAGAGAGAGTTAGGTAATAATTTAGGAGGAAAGCGTTGATTTAGGCGACGAAAATGGGGTTACTTTGTAAGAAAGAAAGAGAGGTTCTTCCACGGTTGTGTTGTGTTTAGGTATGGGTTTTGGTCTTTTTCTCATTCTGTTCTCTTGGAACCAAAACCTGTCAATATTTTGGAGCATCTCCCAGGCATCCAGTTTTGACCATTAAACCAAACCACTCCAACAAAGATAGAAAAGAAGAGGGGGAGATAGATCCAACGCAGACAGAGAAATACTAAAATCCTTGAAGCATGTGAGGGAATTGAGAATGTGAGGACCATGAACGAATCTCATGCTTTCTTTAAGGACTCAAAAGTATCACAAGAATCAATGACAGAATAATTTTAGCATTTCAACTAGTATAGTCTTTAATGGTGCCGGGTTGGTTGGTAGTAAGATTATTCTCTCTCTCTCTCTCTCGGTGTCTGTTTGTCTCTTTCTCTCTTATATTACCTTGTTGAAGTCTTTTTCCTTCACGTTCTAAATTAGCAGACAGTGTCGTTTAGACCATATAATCAATCTTGTGGGCGTCCTCATTTAATTTGCAGTTATGCGAATGAACTCCTAAACAAAAGAAACAAAGCCGAATTCTTGGCTTATTTTTCTTACCTAAAGGCTAAAGCTAACGTGAATGTATTCCTCTCTGACCAACTTTTTTTTCTTTTTTCTTTTTTTGAAAAAACGGTAATTTTCATTTCTGGCGTAACAGAACATTCTGGTCTGACCGGAGGCCGGAGATGGATGGGAGAGACGAGAGAGAGAGGAAATAGAAGAGGAAGAAAAATAAGAAGAATAAAAATCTTTCCATGTATGGCTACCGGCTACCGCTACATGGGTAGGTGCAGAGAAGAGAACCATGAACCAAAAGACGAATTGTCCTGTCGCTCCAACCAGACTTACCATCTTCTCTCTGACCATCCTTAGGCTGACTGACAACGAGGGTGGAAAGACCAACAAGTGTTCTTGGAGAATGTGTTTCTTTTTCTTACTTTTAATAATGAAGTTTTAATAAGAAATGGTAATGGAGGATACGGACTAAGCCAGATGGTTGGTCTGCAGCGTTTTACTCTTTCAGCAGTCAGCACGGAACGAGAATCAAGGACACGTTGCCACGTATACCAGAGAGAAAAGCAAAGCAACAAGAATGTCACCAAGCACCACTACAGACTACACCCCCCAAAAAGACAAAACACCTCTCTAGTCTCCACTTCTGCCACTGTTACGTTGCAAATGGCCAAATGCTACTCTCTGTGTGTTGAGAGAGAACACATCACTTGATCCTACTTCTCCCTGCTGCCAATTACGAATTTAATTAATATATAGCTGATCCCTTGATAATAGCTGCTCCTGCTCCCTCCCTAGGACCCTGACCTAATTACCTCACCCGCAGCGAGGTTCTACAAGATTCGATTCTTTGTTTCGTATATGAAAACCTAGCAATGAACAGTTAATTGGGATTGGACAGAATATTTTTCTATTAATTAATTCCTACTAAATTTTAAGTGGATCTTCTTCTTTAAAATCCTTTATCGGAAATCTAAATTCTGACCAGATCCAATCCAGATGGGATTTTTATTCATTTAATTAGGGCAATATCATGTCAGATGGCCCCGTTCATGCGTTCCTTCCATCTGTCATGTCTATTTCCTTTATCATGCACAAAGTTTCAACCTGGTTATGATCCAAATTATAAAATTTTAACAGTTTTCTTGCAAAGTTTGAAATGAAATTGAAATATCAAGAGTTTTAAAGCATCCCCTTAATAAAAAAAAAAAAAAAAGCTTTTTTCTACACCCAATTTCTCACCGATTCCTTATTATTAATTATTCCATCTGTTAACAATTTTTCTACTAATCATTTTTCATTTAAATCAAAATTTTAGTACATGGACATATATAAGAAACACCTCTCTCTCTCTCTCTCATATTCACTATAAAACACTCATGGAATGAATATAGTGTAAGAAAGTTCATTGCCTGCAAAGTGCTGTGAGGAGAAAATCTGATCTCCTCTTAAATTTATGCAATCTATAATTGGTGCGACTCATTTCCCAATGCATCTCTGAAGGTGCTGCTGTGTGATTGGTGTGAGAAATTCGGGTTCATCTAGGAAGCCAATTTGCAAAATCTGTGTTCATTTTTTTTTTTTTTTTCTGAATATTTTTATGAACATCTGAGAAATACATTTGACTGACTGCAATTCTAGATGCCAAAAAGGACAAAAAATATCTGAATAATAACGTTCAAATAGTAGCAACAACAATGCTCATTCTCCCACAAAAATGCCACACCGGTATAACAAAAAGACAAAAACAAAACCACGTTCTTGGACATATGTTTCTCATAATTAACAAATTGAAAATATTTTAGCTTGTTTAGCGTATAATTTATCTTATTCCTGAACCCAACAAAAGATGTTTCCGGAGAAAAAGATTTTTTCATTTCTCGAAGGTTGAAGTCATCTGACCTACCATTTGATTTACCTTAACACTTGTACAGATCATATATACCAATCATATTTGTGAGGACTTGGGTTAAACAAAAAATGAACATGAGAAGATGAAAAAAAGAAAAAAGAAATTCATGAATGCATTTCTGGTCTTTTGGATAAGAATCTCTATCTGAAAATTGTTTTATGTTTCTATATTTTAAGAGAACCAGTAAATTGATCATTCCAACCAAACATCCCTTAGGTTTACCACTTTAAGTAATTAATATCATGGCAAACTCTATCTTTGTACCTCATGTTCACTTCAAATTGAAAGGAAAAATGGATAAATAGGAAGGAAAAACTGTATCTTTGTACCTCACATACGTTATGGTTTTGGTTAAAAACATCTGAAAGTATAGACAGAAGGTGAACTAATTCAAAAATCATCTAGATTTTTGCAATTTCAAATATAGACTCTGACTAGCATTTTGCTTATACCAGACTTCACCAACCAAAGGCATCTTGGCTTGGACAAGTATTGTATAAATCAGGACATTACACTGTTTTATATATCTGTGGACTGTGGGTGTTGAAAAGTTCAACCATAAGGGAAAACAAAAGAAAAAAAAAAAAAAAACACAAACTAGAAGAACGTTGTTGTCTTTCTCTGCACCAGAACCATAACAATTGTAAACTTTCTTGTCGTCAGGCAAGGAAACTTGTGAAGGTAATTAATTCTAATTTTCATTTCGTTCACTCAAGTTGATTAAAATGCAATGTGACTTGGAAAAAGAAAACTATTGTATAAGTCATAACACCTTGAAGAATGCACGATTACCAACTAACTTGAAGGTGTACATTATGCTGTTTATGGTTCTATCTGTGGGCATTAATTAAAAGAGGAAAAAACAAAATAAAGAAAGAAGAAGATTTAGAAAAAGCTAAGAACCTTCTTCGGTCTTCCTTAATTTGCACCTTAACCATACATTTATGGCCTTGCAAAGGTGTACTTGCGTGCTCTTGGAGTCAAGAACCATAGGGTGGAAAATGTCAAATCTTTCCTTATCTTGTCTTGAACAGATTTTGTCCATCTCAAATTTTCAAACTTACTGGGCCTGGCCCTATTATATATGTATATAGATCCAAAATGTGGATTCTACACATTAATTAACCACTTACTCCAATCTTCTTGATCTTGTTTCACTCAACATCTATCAACTGTAGAGAAGAAAAACTTTCCCTCAATACCCAATTAATATTTCATATAAGTTAAACACAGTATATTAATTCAATGCCCAATCCCATTAGATGGACCAAAGCTCATTTTGCAAACTACTAAATTTACCTAAAGTTGGATGCGGGGTTCTTGGACTGCCAACTTAATTTGATTAGAGAGGAATGATCACCAAATGAAGATAGGATGAACCATGCATCATATCAAAAGATTATTCCTAATTATTATTATTATTAAATTATTGAAAGCCGGGGTTCTGAAAAATATATATACTGAAATTCATGGTAAGGAAATCCGGCGCAGAGGCTTTATCTGTGATCAACTGATCATTGTTTAATACTTTTTTTTTTTTTTGTGTGGTGTGGGGGGGGGGGAGTCAAATATTAAACTATTGAAAGAAAATTTTACTAACAAGTAATTAAGAGGCCTTATACTGATCCTATTATCTTTATTAGACAGTGTCGTGTCGTAGATAAGAGCCTGGGGTAATCGTTTGGTGGTATCACATGATTGAGTAAATGAGTATGATGTAAAGTGCTAAGGCTTTTTTGGCCTGTTAAGCTGCAGCATGTGTAAATGTTGTATTAATTGAGAGTGGGTTTTCAGCTCAGAGTGGCCTAATTAAAAGAAAATGTTTAAATTAACTCTTTATTCCCTTTATTATTGTCCTTTTACTATTTACTCTTTTTTTACTACCCATCAATTTTAGCTTTATTACTGACGAAGATTTTTTTTTTTTTTTTTAAATCAAAGTAGAAGACTAAGCAGAGCAGCTGCTGGTTTTGTTATTACTAGTTAGGTTGTAGGTTGGAGCTGCTTGTTTATTCCTAACAACGGGCGTTGCAGCATTGCCCAGTGCCCACCACTCGGAGAGAGAATTGAGAGTTGAGACTGGAGTTTTCAGCAATCCTGTTCACAGCTTCTCTTTTATTTTTGGGGTTTCCCTATACTAGATTAGTAGATTACCAAATGAGTAATGAGTAATGACTACTTGGGGGGTTTCGGAGTTGACATCTCTTTATGAAACCTGTTTTTTGGAATGACTCCCAAATCCGTGGGTGCGAGTGGTGTATAAGCCGTAGAGCCAGGTGTTCGATCCACGTGATCTAACTCGACCCGGTTACTCGGTCCACGTGGAACATTTGCCAGTTCACATAGACGATGCTG
Organism: Nelumbo nucifera; assembly: GCF_000365185.1. Next base: position 1,865,060 of record NW_010729130.1, read on the forward strand.
TTATAGTGACGGCGAAGACGGCGCAAGACTCCAATTTCTTTTGTGGGCCCCCCCCGCCCCCGGGCTGGTTGTGGAGGCCACGCTCAAGTGTCTATAGATCCGGAAGAGAGGGGTTTTGTCGGTTAGTGTCTCGCAAGCAACTATAAATTGACTAGACGCAGGCTCTGTTCCTCACTCCTCCTCGACATCAACTCTCTCCGTTGCTCAATCGTCTTTTTAGCCCCCCTCTCTCTCTCTCTCTGCCTGTGGTTTTTCTCTTACCGATTGCCTATTGAGCTGGTTTTCTAACCTCACACTCACCCCGAGAAGCTGCAGACCTTTCTTTGTCTCTGCTGCTTCTCCAATTCTTCCTGCTCTCAGGCTTGAGTTTCTAATTTGCAAAAGTCTTGGATATTGCTAGCTAGACGTTCAGGTATTTGGATGTTTAAAGATATAATCCCTTTAATGGGTTTCAACTTTCACCCTTATCAGGGGTTTGAATTTTGGATGTTTTTACATGGAACGAACAATTTCAATCTGGTTTTGAGTATCTGAGTAGTTTTGGGTCATTTTTGTAGTGCATTTGATTGAACACAAGAAAATGACGAAGCAGAATGTGGTCGTTCCTGATGTCAAGTCCGGGATTAATGATATGATCACAGTCGTTCCAAACGCGTCATTGTTTCCGTCAGCTGGACAGAAGCCACCGGCGGCACCAGGTGGTTATATCGGCATTTCTCGGAAGAAGTTTCTGAAAAAGCTTGAAACAGGGGGAGGTGCCAAAGTAAATCCCTGGGTTGATTCCATGAAAGTTTCATCTCCTACCCATGCCAAGTCGACACCTTCACTGTCTCCAAATGTTGATCAAATAGAATCGTGGATTGTAAGTATTACCAGTGTCTCTTAAAAACTTTGAGGCATTTGGCACTTTTTCTCTTTTTCTCTGACACAATGACCGATTCTGTATCTCTGTTGAAACAGCTTAGTCACCCATCGGCTTTGAACATGTTCGAGCAGATCATGGCTGCTTCGAAAGGGAAGCAAATCGTCATGTTTCTCGACTACGATGGCACACTCTCGCCGATCGTAGACAACCCAGATGAAGCTTTCATGTCTGAGTCGGTTCGTTATTAATTTCTGTTCTGTATTTTGTTTATTCTACAAAGTTCTTGCTTATATCTTTAGCTCGAGTTTCCTTTTTCCCCAACTCCTTTTTGTTACTGAATCTGTATTTTCTCTATTCTGGTTATACAGATGAGGAGAGCTGTAAAAGCCGTGGCTAGATGCTTCCCCACTGCCATAGTGAGTGGAAGGTGCAGAGACAAGGTACTGTACAATCATCATTTTCTTTAAAATCTCTAAATTTTGAGTCTCTTTATTCTAATTTCCTCCACCTCTAATGACTGGTCGAGTTTTTTCCTTCCGAGTATACTTGGAACTTAAATACATGGTGTTCTTGTCTTTAATTTGCAGGTATACAGCTTTGTACGTTTAGCAGAGCTGTACTACGCAGGTAGCCATGGAATGGACATTAAAGGACCAGCCGAAGGTGTCATTTGCAGCAAAGTGAGCAGCACTGCAATGAAAAAAATCCTTCATCACTGTTTGTTTGTTTGTTTCTATACTTTTTCATTTCTAACAACCAAGGATTTTCAGGTAAATCAGCCAGTTCTGTTTCAACCTGCAAGTGAATTCTTACCCATGATCGATGAGGTTGGTTTTCTCTAATAATCTCTCCATCAAAAGATTGAAAGCACCGAGTTAGATAGAAAAGAATAATGTACTAAAAGCTTTTCTTTTCACATTTTTTTTGTGGGGTTTTCGCCAAAACCTTCAGGTGTATAAAGCACTGGTGGAGAAAACCAGATGCATCCGAGGAGCCAATGTGGAGCATAACAAGTTCTGTGTGTCTGTACACTTCCGCTGTGTTGAAGAAAAGGTACGAATCCAAGCCAGCCATTGTCGAGTTCTTTATTCATTTCAAACCCACAACATTTGTATATGTATAATTAAGTTGAATAGATGCCTTTCAAAGATATTTAGTTTGACCAGATGCATGGATTTCAGAAATGGGGTGCACTAGCGGAGCAGGTTAGATCAGTGATGAAGGAGTACCCAAAGCTTCGAGTGACTCAAGGGAGGATGGTAAGCAAGACGTGGCATCCATTAATTGCTCTCTCTCTCTCTCTCTCATACACGACAGACTTCAGTCTGTGACACAGTATATGAAGGGCATGAGTTAGAAATGTCTGTTCTGAGTTCTGACTGACTATGTTTATGTTATTGTTTTTTGTTGCACAACAACACAGGTACTTGAGATCCGTCCTATTATTGCATGGGACAAAGGGAGGGCTCTGGAATTTCTGCTGGAGTCACTTGGTAAGTTTTAATTTTGTCACCACAAAGACACATTCCATCACAAGTCATATATATATATATAATATTAAATTATTGCGACCCTTCAATTCATAGCCTTCCTTTAGTTGTGACCTTGATTAATTATATACTTATTGGTTTGATTATTCTGTCTTCTATCTTCTAGGGTTCGCCAATTCTAAAGATGTTTTGCCAGTATATATAGGAGATGATCAAACAGACGAAGATGCATTTAAGGTATCCAATGCTCTGAGTCTTTAAAAAAAAAAAAAAAAAAAAATTGGGTAAAAACCCATATTTATTTATTTGTTTCTTAGTAATGGTTATATTCATTTTCCTTGCTATTGATGATCTATATAGTTATTCATGGTTAATGCCAACACAACTAATGCATCAGTTTTTGTACTTGTGATGATTAGGTTTTGCGAGAGAAAGGACTAGGTTTTGGAATCCTTGTGTCTAAAATTCCGAAAAAAACAAACGCTTCTTATTCTCTTCAAGAACCAGCCGAGGTAATAATTAAGAACTTAGCCAACCATGCTTTTATAAATTTGTATCATTTCATTTTATACTAATTTGTTCTTTGGGGGTTGCTTCTGTTTGTTTTTTTTTAATCAGGTGATGCTATTTTTACACCGCCTGGTGGAATGGGAAAGATCACTACGTGGGCAGTCGAGGGTGTAAATTTTACAACAGAGTCACATAACCAACCCCCTCCACCCCCAGAAAAAAGAAATGATAAAGGGTGGGAGGGTAAATTCATAATATATGTATGTATTTTGCTTTTCCTTTTAGAAAATAGAAATGAAAGAAAAAGAAAGAGGCCTTTTTTTTTTACCTCTCTCTCTTTGGCTTCAAATGGAAGCCTTGCACCTCTTTGTAACTAGCTTGTATGTACAAGCCAGAAAGTGAAACAAATAAATACATATAATCTTGCAAATTGTCCAAATCCATGATTTTATATCTCTTTCTGTTTGTTTGTGGAATGTTCTGACGGTGCAACTTGGAAGAAGGTTTGAATGTTGAAAATTGAAGTCAACTAGTAAACACGTATTTTCTTTTTATTTGTTTTGGTGATGGGCAAGGTACGATCCCAACCTCCTAGAAGAGAGAGAGAGAGAGAAATAAAAGGTACGATCGCAACCCGTGACTTGAATCTGAAATCTGAATGTATTCACCACCCTTAACGATCACGCTTCTGTTCCTGTTCCTGTTCGTAGTTGAAATACACACAGACAGAGAAAAGAAAGTGGCCAATTGAATCAAAGCCCAGGCCCATACACATACACACAATCTAGTACTAAACTACAGAAAACGTACATAGGTTCATGTATATATATATATATATATATGTTTCCATTTAGGTTGAAGGAGACTTTTAACTGCTATTTTGTTAGCAGCTTAAATGTACCACCATAAAATACGTTACCTGCAGGAATGGAGGTCATGATGATCCACGACACAATTATTGACTCAGACCCCGTCAGAAGTCTACGCATTCTATTGTTCCTGATTTGAGTATATATTGAATTGAAGATTGAAGACTGAGTTTTCCCTTGCTACAATTTAGTTAGCTACTTAATTATGTTCCAATTAATGGAATTTATTGAGTGAGTTGGCCAGAATTCGTCCTCCACCACCTTATTATTGCCATCCTCAGGCCCTTTCATTTAGTTCCCTTTATTTTTAAATTCAGATTCCTTATTAATCCCTAACTTGATTCTTCACACACATTCAATTTGGCATTTGTGCTTTCAAAAGAAAAGGAAAAACAGAATTGGGTGGTCTTTGTCCTTAGCCTGCTCTATTACTTTCTGTGTATGTCTGTGGGAGTGATGATGCAAAAAAATTCTGGGGCATATTAGTTAAAGAGAATCTGGGAAAATTATTATAAGGAAGGAGAATCTTTTGAAAACCATGAAGATATTAGGAATCTTGAAATAGGTGCCAGATCATATATGGATTAATAAATACCCAGATCGATGACAGATGGACTTTGTTCCCAATTTGTAAGGTACTGTTTCCAAATAATTTTGTGCAGAAACTACAAACCGTATGCATACAAACTAATTAGTGCATGTACCACAGTGCACCAAAGTTGAAACGTCCTGTTTTATTCTTTTTGTTTGTAGCGCTTCATATGTTGAATCTTGAGGTATGAGCGGCCTCAAGTAGAGCTTGTGTTTGAGTGGTAATCGATGCACTATTTCGCGACAAATTCTCCTCCTTAATGCTGCTTCTTTATCCATCATCAGGGACTCTGGGGTTTCTTTCTCGATCAAAATTATAAATTCCAAAACCCATTAACTTTCCTTCTTCTTCAATCATGCATAGACTACATTTTTTTTTTCCTTTTCTTGTTTTTTTTTTTTCGCATTTAACCCCTCACATCATATCAAGTTAGTTTATCAACCCCTCTAAGAAGTAGTAGTATAAGGAGTTAATTAGTAGAAGGCAATAATTGATGCAACTATTAGCTAGTCTGATTGCAAAGAATAAAGAAAGGCTATGTTTTAATTAATTTTCCTAAATTTAACAACCTGACCATAACACAAATCAATGACAAAAATCGTAACTTTCTTGGAAGCTTAAAAAGTTATCATTTGGTGATTGGGTCTTAATTTGCATCCCATCAACCTAGCTAGCTGGGATTTCCATAGTTTCATCTTCCAAGGTGTCCAGCTTTATTTTAATTATATTGTTTGTAGCGACTGTAGGGTGAGGGTGAGGGTCTTTTAATTTGTTGGGTTCTATACTTAATATAGCAGGTGTAGCTAGGTAGCTAGGGGACGGCCTTAGCCCCAAAAATCTTATATATGTCCAGATAAAATAAAAGGAAATGAACGAAAGAGATCAAAGTTATGTTAGTCGTATCCTCATCTTTGTGCTTCCTCCTTCCACACATACCGCCCATCTTCTCCCTCTTCCTCAGACAGATTTGAGGCCACAGGTGTAGCTAGGTACGTAGCGATCCTCTAAGAAAAAGAGAATAAAAATGAAATGAGCTGGCAGTTAACACCATTTCTATCAGTCTATGTTTAATAATTACTTGGATATTTTACGGACTAGACAAGCTAGAAATAATGTTTATAGGCCATCCGTGCATGCTTTAATTAGAAGTAAGAGAGAGAGATAGCTAAGGACCAACTCATTGGATGATAGCTGATCCTCGCAATCTCCACATGCAAGAGATGGATGTATCTATCTATCTATATATATATAAATATATTATTACTTAACTATTTCTCACAAAGTGAACAATGGACCTGCACCATTGGACGCTTAAAGATTTGGGGAAGACCCACACTATAGAGATGAATGGAGTCTCAACTGTGTTCTCTAGGGGTTTCAGGTTTGTTTATTTTTTTTAATATAATAAAAATTTGATTATTATTATTTTTGGGGGGATGAGTTGTTTAGGGAACTAAGGGGGATATCCTTTTTGGTTAGGTCATGAAAGGGAAATCCCACTAGCTAGGTAAAGGGAATCTGTGGTTGATGAGGAGTTGGATTCCACTTAATTGTTTGATGTGAAGAACACACATGGATTGTGAATGGGGGCATTAACATGCCTCCAAGCCTTTCACAACCTCGGCTCTTTCAGACGTGGAAAGATGGAGTCCACTAGATTCAACTCATGATTGGTGCCTTAAACTCAAATAAACTATGTCTAGTAAGGCCCAATTATTGGTGAGAAAAAAGACACCCCCCCCCCTCTGCCCAACCAACTCATCCTCACTATAAAGCATTAACAACGCTACTCTCTCTCTCCATCTCATTTGGCCTCTCTCCTATTTTATGCAAAAGGAGCTGTTTGTTCAATCTTTTTTATAAAAAAAAAAAAAAATGGGTTTACAAGATCATTAAGATACGGCCTTACTCACTTGAATCCCTCTTGCTCCCACCAAACCAGACCCAAGAAAATATAAAGTTAATAAATATCCATAATTCATGCAACTAATTAAACCCATCATGTGAGCACCAAGACCTTTGCTTGCTCACTCCATAATTTATATATGTGTTTGATTAGAAACAATAATAGCATGGATTAAAAAGAAACTCTGCCTCTGTCGCATCAGAACTACATATGCATTCTATTGGGAATGGTCCTGTAGCACACGTGTCTCTGCTGGTGATATGCACAACAGGTTTTATACACGTGTGTATCGATAAGACGTTGGTCCCTGGATAAAGGGTCGTGCCACGGCTGATGGTCGTTTTCTTTGCAATACTCTACATATAATGGGCCACAGCCCAGTGGCCATTGGTCGGGAGATGCCCCAACTCTTCACGTGTATGGCCACGTGACCCAGATGCCTTTGCTACGGGGAGCAAATTAAATGAATAAATGTGTTATGTTTCTCAACGAGTCAATGGTCAGGGTCCTGTTCATCATTTCCTCCAGGCTCTAACATACATCAAAGTGATGTGAATTGAAGACTCTTCACTCTTCAGAGAGGAATGATCTTTGATCAGGCCGTGGAGAGTGGGATTTTTTATGTCACCTCTTACTCTTGCGCTAAGAAACTCCAATGACTCTGTCAATTTTCTTGACAACTCTGATTTTCTATATCTTGGTTGCTCTGAGCAGTGACCACTCAGAAGTAGCATTCCATTACAGTGGGAAACCAAAAAACATGTTTCTTAAATCACTTTCTCGCTCCCATTATTACCTTCTCAAGGAATCAAACAGAGCATTTGTAAAACAAATAAAGAGGAAAACAGTAGTATCAAGACCTGACAGTAGAAAGCATTTTATACCAACCAAATTTCAACTCTGAACCCAGGAAATGAGAGACAGTGTTTTGTAAAGCTAGTACTTAAACCACAGCATGCAAGGATGAAAATGCAATTGTTGGGAGGTCCCATCACAGCCCCCACATCTCTTCTTTAATTTTTTTTCTTTTTCAACTGAGTTTTTTAAAGGGAAAAAGGAGGAGGCCTTGATTCAGCCTTCTGGATGTTCTATTATGAACTGATGAATACTCTACAATTGCTTTTAAAGTTTCCGTCCTTTATTCCCAGAGCCTTTAAGCAAAAAGATATATCTTTCTACAAATGTTGCCCTACACTCCTACTTCCTCCTCCATTTGGACTTTAACCAAGTTCAATAAGGCTGGAGCCTGGAGGAGGGAAAATTAAAACTTAAAAGCCACCCTCCCTTCCCTTTACTATGCTATGCGGGGCCTGCACCCAACATAGCCTTGTTTGGTTGCACATTATCACTTGCCTACTTTTTGGCAGTGGAGGTGGAGCCATCTTTTAATTTATTCTGACATCTTCTATTATTTGAGCCAGTTGAGAAATATATGCGAGTTCAGGCTTCCCTATTGGGCTTCTCTCCCACAACCCCCCAAAAGCTAAAGTTTAAGCCCATCTCACACGGCATGTGGGTTGGGACTTTGGAGAACAATTAGATGATACCGCAATTCACAACTCTCTTGATTTCACATCTTCAAGTTACTAACAAACTTGAGATTGAAGGCTTTTAACCTTGGGAATGTGGGTTCTTTTTGTGGCCCTTTTCAGCCCAGGCCTGGGCCCTAGTTTCATCCTTATAAAGCTACCTCAGTCGACAGCGAAAAGTGAAAAACATCAGGCACGAAGTGATCCTACCAATCTAGTTTGCTGGGTGAATATGAGCCACTACTCATGGGCCCTGGTCCAATAGACCCAAATGATTCCACTGTTACCACATATGGAGAGTCCAGTTTGTGGTCGTTTTCCTCTTAGGCTTAGGCCTGGTTGAGTTAAATTGTTGACACAGAGATGAGAAATAGGTGATAAACTGGTAATAATATATAAGAGATTGAGAGTAGAGGTGGTGATTAGCAAAAACTAATTGGTGTTGATTCCTATCGTGTTCTGTGAAAATTTGGGAGGTTAACACTTTTTTGTAAGCTCCTCAACTCAAGTTTTAGGCCAGAATGTAATAGGGCCCGCACATTTATTCAGGGTGAGCACTTGTCCCGCATGAAGGGAACAAGTTGACACTTGGCAGGGAGAAATAACAAATACGAGTTCAGATCTACGCACATCCCCGCTGTGTATTGGGGACATCTCCCGATGACATCATCGAAATTGGTATTATCATCGGAAGATGTTCCAAATGCACGGTGGGGATGTACTGTGTGATACTGTGGAGCGCTCCTGGTGGGGCACAGATGTGAAGTCAACAAATACTATGTGCCGTATGTCATGTCACCCACAAAAACAACCCACTACTTGGATAATTTGACTCATGCGCTCACTTAGGGGTGTCAATTGGATTGGATTTGGTCCAATCTGATCTAGTGCAAATGTGAGTCTATTATAAATGGATTAAAATGTCCACTAAAACGTGATCCCAATTTTTTTGAATAGAAGAATCAAGGATTTAAGATTGTTAATTTTTTATTAACGTTTGAATGACTGATAAAAAAAATTAAGTGACATTCAAAAGGCATTTGGTCTTTTTCAAATACCAGTTAATGACAGTTGGTTAACGGTAGGTATTAGATTGACACATTTTAAAAGTTCAGGTACTGAATTGTCATATTTAAAGTTCAGGGACCAAAATGGCACTAGACCCAAAATACAGAGTAATAATCAGAAATTATCCCTATTTTATTTGACAAGGTTCAAATAACTTGGTCCTAATTTTCCATTAAACAATAAAAAAGGAAATCTTTTTTCAATTTCCTAATGTAAAATTTGTTCTAATTATGCGAAAAGGACATAATGCTAAAGAAAATTAACAAAAATCATTATTATTATTAAAAAAATTGCATGGTTTGGTCATATATTGACAAATCATGGATGACATGATTTGGTCAAACTCAATTAACTCAGTCAAAATTAAACTGACTCCTAACCACTTTTAGACCCTGCTGCATAACCATAACCATGTACCAAATTGGAAAATTTTTTTTGCTCAGTTTGCAATTGGCCCAAGTTGAAATCTGATTTTTCAACTATGTATTCCTTTTGACATTGAACCATCTTTGGCCTAAATCATGGCTTTATTATTTTTTGTGAATAGATTACAGCAACCAGACAAAGAATACATGAACAAGCAATCTTTTCAACCTGCTATTTACCCGATCGGTCAAACCATTTGAACCATTATCTGACCAGGATTCTGGATCCAGTTTAGTCAAGGCCCGTCAGATTGTTAAAAACTGTGACTTGGTTAGTTCACTGTTGGCTTGGTTAAGAACTGTTTGACCCGGCTGGTTCGACCACTGACCAATTCGACCCGATGACCGGGTTGCGGATTACACACTTAATGCATGTAAAACTTTTGAAGTCCATAACTTTGCACTTCGATGTCCGATTGTTTTTTTTTATTTTGATTAACTTTTTGAGATCTATGTGACCTCGCTATTTTCACAAAAAACCCTTTTTTGCCTCAAATTACAATTTTTAAAGTATCACAAAAATAATGTTAAATCTTAATAAATAAGATTTATCAGAAAATGTCCAAAAATCCAAAATTCCTAAAAGTATCATTGTTTGAAACCAAAATTATAGAAAATCACAACCCCCTTTTGGAATCATTAGCAATACGATCATAATCTACAACCTCCACAGTTTGCTGCTATGAGGTGGATAATCAAAATCACTAGCATTGGACCATCCTAATGAGTGTGTATCTTATTTTTCAACTGTCGGTTTATGTTGTAATTCAATTGTGGGTGTAGTCTAAAAAAAGGTAAAGTATGATTGGTTTATATGTGAAAAAAAAAAGAAAATGGTGGGTGTAATTCAATGGTGGGTTCTACATATAAAAGGTTTCCTTTTGTATTTGAAAAAAAAAAATAGTGAAGGTTTGAAGGTTTCTCTAAAAAAGGAGAGGTTAAAAAAAATAACAGTGATTTTAGTCTAAGAATTGATTCCTTTCTATATATGGCATCTTCAAGTTAATAGAGAAAAAAGAGAATAGGTGTACAGGAGTCTGGACTGTCCAATTTGTTCAAATTCATTTTGATTTGGATTGCTTTCAACCCTAACCCAGTCCATTGACACCTATATTCTTATCTTATATTAATAGATTAGATATTGGTTTAATCCAACCCAATCCAATATAAATTTATTACAGACGGACCAAGTCCAATTCAATCTAATAAATATTTTGGACCAGATTGGTCCAATCCACTATATCTTGTTGGTTCATCCAATCTGTCCAAATTGATTTTGGACTAGATGGGGTCCAATCCAAAACTGGTCAATTGACACCCTTACACTCACCCACCATTGAGGAAGGGAGAGTGAGATGCACGGACTTGCATGTTGCAACACTCATATGTTGCTTTGTAGAGGGCAATAGCTATAGGTGTCAATGGACCAGGTTTGTGTTGGAACTTATCTAAATAAAAACAAATTTGGACAGATTGGACAGTCTAGACATTGAATTGAATCGGTTCAAAATGATCCAAAATATTCATTAGATTGGATTGGATCTGATCCATTTATAATGGTCTCACATTGGATTTCGTCGGATGGGACCAAATCCAGTCCAATTAACACTAGCCAAATTATTAGTGCAACTTATTAGAGATAATGTAGGAAGCAATGAAGTTGGCTGCTGATCTATTTCAATTTTCAAAACTTTCCAACAAGTATAGTCCGAGGCTAAAAAAAGTTTATAGATAGTAATTATATAGTTTAGCCTGAGCTATCCCAAGTAGGTAGTAAACCTCAATTCAGATATATACTATGTCACCAGTTGGAAAAATACATGCATTTATGGAAACACTCAACCTCTCATCTATATACCATCAAATCTATTTATTCATGTTTCTTAAAAGATCAAGGATGCAACAAGGGTGCGACAAGGGTGCCCACTATCGCCCTACCTCTTTATTTTGTGTATGGAAATGTTGTCCAGGCTTTTCGAATCTAAGATTCAGGAAAGGGAAATTTATGGCTTCAACTTCACCAGAACCGTCATCCATATCTCTCACTTGATGTTTGTAGACGATCTTCTTCTCTTCAGAAAATGCAGCTATACTGAGGCAAATCACTTTCTGGGTGTGTTGTAAATGTTCTGTAACTGGTCTGGTCAAGAGATTAATTTTGACAAATCATCCATTTACTTCAGTACCAACACTCATAGAAGAATACGAATCCGCATAGCTAGCACTTTTGGTGTGTCCTTAATGAAATGAGGAGAAAAATATTTGGGTGGACCTCTCTTCTTAGGAAGAGCTAAGACTGTTGAATGGAATTATTTGGTAGATCGGCTGAAATTAAAGTTGTCGACTTGGAAAAGGAATACCCTCTCTCATGCTAGAAGAAGTGTGCTCACAAATTCTACTCTTCATGCATTACCCCAATATGTAACACAAACGTGTGATTTGGCCCGACCTAGTAAAAAGGGGACATGTGGACATGACCTAACCAAGAGATGACAACTTAGCCTGACAAGTTTAGTTCACAGCAATTGAGCTCGGGTATTCAGTCACCCCGGCATAAAGGTCGCCTCGGCTTTAGGCTCACCTCGGTGTAGGGCCACCTTGGCTTTAGGCTCACCTTGGCATCGAGGCACCTCGGTATTCGACCAAGCTCAGAACTAAAAGACCGATTTACCAATTCGGAACCAACAACTCGAATCGCCACGTAACCAACTCCAGAGGTCTCTCCAACGGATCCCGAATTCCTCGAGATCACGATGAGTTAACAGACCCCGACTTTTTCAGGATCACGATAAGGACTTATCCTAACTCCGCCAGAATCGAAAATGGAACGAGATAAGCCTTACCTGTATACTGCTCGTTCAGAAGCGGAGCGAACTCTATCTCCACATCCCGAAACTCTTTCAAGTGCCCCACGACTACTCAGCTATATAAAGGCTCCAACCTTGATGGCACAAGGTACGTGTAATTTTTCTGCTCTCTAGCTCTCTAGCTCTCTAAGCTCTCAAAGCTTTTCAGCTCGCATCAGATTACTAACTTAAGCATCGGAGTGACCTCGCCGGGCTAGCCACCCCGGGTTCTCTGATCTTGTTTTGTAGATTCACCTAGCTTGCCATCCGACTGGAAGCCAGATCATCCTCCAACAGAGAGCAATCAGATCACGCTACATCAGTATCTATTGTCGACATCAATTTGTAATGAGCTGAACAGTGTTTGCCGTAAATTTTGGTGGTCGGACTCAAGCTGCAATTCCTTTCATCTCTGAAACTGGTCTTCATTTATGTTCCCAAAGGATTTTGGCTACCTTGGCTTCCGTGATGCAAATTTGAAGAATGTGGCACTCATTATTAATTTAGGTTGGCGTTTATAGAGAGACCCCAATGCTTTGTGGGCAAAAATTCTCCATGCTAAATATGTCAAGAACTCATACTTTTGGAGACTTAAAATTAATAGTGGTTCTTCTTATATCTAGAAGGGAATTCTGAAATGCCGTCAATACCTTCTCAAGGGTTTTCGTTGGCAGGTGGCTAATGGCTAGAACATTAACATCACTGATGATCCATGGTTACCTATTGGTGTCCATCGAAACTCTTCTCTGATCCCACACATGCCTTTAAAGGTGGTGGGCTTAGTTGACCATTCAACAATGACTTGGCGACGAGATCTGGTGAATCTTCTCTTTGACTCTATAGTATCCAATCAAATTTTTAATATTGCTCTCCCAGTCCCAAATGCAAAGATGCAAGACACTTTGATTTGGACCCTTACTCCGCATGGGAAATATACAACAGCCTCAGGGTATAAACTCTTATTATCTGAAAAACCGTTACAATCCTCCACTCATCTCTTAGGTAACAGGATCTCATGGCATTATTTCTGGAGTCTGAAATTCATTCCTCCTAAACTACATATTTTTATTTGGAGAATTATGCATGATGTTCTTCCTGTTAAAAGAAAACTGAAAGTGGCGCCGAAACATATACCCATTTCTTGCTCTTTTTGTGACAATGAAGAAGAATAACTTGAACACTTATTTCTCAATTGCCCTTTTGCTAAGCAAATTTGGTTCGATGCGGATATCTCTATCCATTCTGATCCAAACTCAGAAAGGAGTTTGATGGATTGGATCACATCCTGGATTAAGCTCTTTAAATCAAGGTGCATCACTGATGTTGACTTACTAAAAATATTTTCTGTTCTTTGGCATATTTAGCTTGCAAGGAATGCGCTCATCTTTAAGAACAGGCCCGAGGCTCCTCAATTTATTGCTCATCGTGCCACCAGCTTAGCTCTTCACAACTTTTTGATCTTCTCTAATTATCATGATAGCTTGATGGATCATGCAAGCAACAGATTGGTGCAGCCAATGCTTTGGGCAAAGCCCCCCAACGGCTTTTTAAAAATCAACTTTGATGGCACTAACTCCACTCAAAAGTCAGGTGTGGGTTTTGTTGTGAGAGACCACACTGGTTCCTTCATTTTTGCGCGAGCCATTCCAATCAATCTCTCTCCTCCTGTTGTGTCTGAAGCCACTGCTCTTTTGGAAAGTATCAAGTTCACCATTTCCATGGGTTTCTCTCATACCATCTTTGAAGGTGATAATGAATCAATTATCAAGCTCTTGTTGGAGGAAAACTCTAATCCTCCTTGGAGTATCCTTACTCTCTTATCAAGTTGCAGGAGTCTCCTTAATCACCTTGATGGTTTCTCAGTTACTTTTACTCTGAGATCTGGTAAACAGGTAGCTCACCACATAGCCAAATTTGCTCTTACTTGCCTCTCTACTCAAACCCGGTCCTTTGCTCCTGAGTTCTGTATTTTTCAAGGTTGTAACTAAGATTGAAAGTTGAATGAAGTTGCATAAGGGCTTTCAACAAAAAAAAAATCATTTATTCAAATTATTTTGTTCCATGGAAAAGCATTTGGGAAGTGAGAGTGCCATTTGGGTTTCAGCTATTCCTTTGGAAAATCTGTTGAGGTGGTCTCCTAATCAAAGACAAATTGAATTTCCTACCACATAAAAGATAAACTTTGTGTCCTATGCATTGTTTTGAAACCGTCATTGACCTGGATGGTCGGATCATTCACCAGGGAACTGTCCAAGCAATCAATTCCCTTTCACGCTTAATCCATTCCTTGGCCAAAAAGCATTGACTTGGTCAATGACCTGCTGATTCAGACGGTCCAACCATCAACCATTTGACTAGGCCAATATTTTCTTTATCACTTTTTATTTTAATTATTTTTTAAATTGGAATGAACTATACATTCGAATTGGGTGGTCCAACCACTGATCCAGAAACTAGTGGCCAAAGTGGTTCTGCTTCCGAGTTGAATGGCTCATCTATTGAACCTAACCAATAGGGCTGCCTCAGCATTTGTTCTAATTGACACAGATTATAGGGTAGTTGCAGTAGTAAGTCTCAGGTCAAACTGTCAAAGGCTCACCAATCGTTGGAGGCAGAATTTCAGAATCTCCTATTGGGACTTCAGGAAACTAAAAAAAGATCAGTAAAGTTCAGGATTTTTGCGATGCCCAAAGAATGGTTCAGCTTGTAAATGAAACCACTAACAAATGCAAATGGATAGAAAAGTTGTAAAATCCTTTGCTCTATGTATAATATATATTATGTATAGAGACAAAGAAATAGCTTAGCCCATAAGATCGCTTATAAAGGAAGGAGGGAACAGAGCTGCTATTCCAACTCCCCCTTAATGGTCTGGATGTTCAAACTTTTCAAAGTTTAATAGAATATATTGCAATCTTTTGTAAAAAAGTAAAATAAAATAAAAATCAGAGATATACACTACTGCCTAATAGATTGCTCCTATTACCCAACATTTTTTTGTTTTTGTTTCCTAGATCCTAATTCTTTTTTATATCAGAAAGCCAAATCCCAATTTATTTTTACAACCCATTTTCTTGCTTTCTTGCATGTGATATTTGATTATTCAAACATGGTCAAGTATTTGAAGATATCATGTCTTAGCTACTGAACCCCTATAACTTTCTAGTGCTTTAACTTCCCAATATGTTCTATATTTAGAGGACCAGACGAGTTGCTAAGTAGATTGAATAATAGATATCCAAGTAGACCAAAAAAAAGAAATTGCAGCTAAAATTAAAGAATATTCGGAAGGTAAAATAAAAATAAATCATTTTCCTGAAGTTTCTGAAGTTTAGGTTTACTTGAAAAACAAACAGAAATGGTTGTGTGCGTTTCTGTCTTATTTTCTATCAAATCAAATACAGCCTAATACTGTCACCAAATGAAAATGCAATTTTGATGAAGTTGAAGTCCTCTGTCTCAGTCATTCCCTTGGTTTCTAGGAAGTGATTAAATTTCTATATTTTCAATTTAAAATTCCATCAGAGCTCATCCTACCTGTATAAAATTGAACACATAAATCCAGAATAGATGTTGGCTCGGGAACTAGTTATAGACCATCAAAACAAAAATGCTGAGTGGCTAAGTGGCACAGTACGATTACTCCTGCTGCTTACCGGAGACAACAATCTGGTAAAGAATTTGCAATTGCAAAACTCTCCCTGTCAACAAGGAGTTAAACATTTTAAATGGACTTTAATTTGGGCCATGAAAGCTCCCCAAACTGGATATCATCTTAATTTCCCGGACCTACATTCTAACTAATGTTTCACACCTAATGTTGGGTCTTGGGTGTGCTACTACTTAACAAATAGTGCAACATTTGCTTCCTGACTGTCCGTTCACGAATCTCATCCGACACCAATTCAATACTAAACCTTTAGTTTGGAGAGGTCATAGTCTTATTAGCTTTTTACAATGACTAAGGACTCAACACTGATGGAGATTATGCTAAAGGGAATATGGGTGAGCCATGCAGCAGCTGTTGGCATTAAGATATAGTGGTAGGGATGGATGGGTGGATTCTCAAGTCTCAATCCATAGTAGAAGAACTACCAGTGTAGTAGGGAAGAATCATGGCCCATGGGGCATATGCGATGGGCTTCTGTGGGCTTGGACAATTGGGATTTCAGATTATGTTGTTGTCTTCTATTCTCAGTCGAAACTAGCGTGATCTCTTGCAACATACTTCATAGGAGGCCATAAGTATGCTCATCAATGAAACTACTTCTTTTTTTCCTTTATTAATACTCACATAGAGCTGACTGATTTCTATATGAGGAGGATTACTACCCCGAAGACTCTATAATAGTTGCAGTTTAAATAAATTCGGACACCTGTTGAATTAACAAAAGGAGTTGGATTCCATTGAATCTTAACCCATTAGCCCATCTGTTTTTGGTCCAATGTTTTTGGATCCAGAAACTACTTATGGGGACAAGGTAACCAACCCATTGACACCCGGATTAGGTTACCGACCTAACCTAACCAAACCCACGTAACCCTTTCATCCGACCACCAAATCTGCCCAGTTATAACCCAATCAAACGAATGGATTGAGTTATTTATTGGGTCAATAAAAATAGGTTGGGTTGAGGGTACCCATCGGGTCAGGTTTAAATTTTTCATTTTCAGATTTTTGTTGTTTTAATTGTTTTTGTTTTCTCCGACATCATCTCTCTCTCACATTCTCTTGAGTCGGGGTATTGTACAAACAAATTTTAATAGCCCATTGTACATGCCTTATTTGTAGCAGATTCACAGTAGGGGTGCAAATGGATTGGATCATGATCGTATGAAAAAAGTGAATGGGATTTATGTATATATATATATATAGTATTTTTTTAAATATGTTATATTATTTATTTTTTATAAAAAATATGTATATATATGATAAAAATAATAAAAAAATATTTGTATTTTTTTATTTATTTTATTTAAATTAATAAATTTTATTTTGTGATAATTATTAACTTTTAAAGAAAATAAATCAAAATGATCTGATAACATTTAAATTCAGATCGAGTCCTATTAAATCTAATCAAATCTTAGGATTAAATCCAACATAAACATAAACAATGTAAGATTCGAATATACCCTAATTTAAATCCGATGTGATCCGTTCCGTTTGCATCTCTATCTACATCCCTCTTGATCAGATCAAATCAACACTATACTTGATGATATAATAAAACCCATTGAGGAAAGTAGAAACTAGAAAGACATGATTTGTGCAGTAACCGATAATCTCTTTTGGATATGGAGATCTAACCATAGCAATGCCATTTGGCAGAATCTCAGCCATGCAAAAAATTTTACTTTTAAATTAGGTCTCATTACTGGATGCATGGACTAACCCAAATCTGTAGCGCCATGTGTAAGCATTGTTCCCCTAAATCATGTCAATTTTTGGATAAATGAATCAACCTGAACCATTGACCATGCATTTACACAATAATCGATATCATCCACACAAATCCTAAGTTAGTTTAAAAAAGTTGAATGGGTCAAGGTGGATGATTCGGGGTGTGGGCCGGTTAGGCGCATGGAGATGTCATATGGATCATTAATGGGTATGGGTCGTTATTGGATGTATTGGTATTTAACCTATACTAACTCAACCCAACCTAACCCATCCACCCATTTGCCACCCTAGACCCTACCTCAATATACACACCTGGTGAAGGACGGAAGAAGAAGAATGGGAGACACTGCACACAAAATTCCCAAGTGGTTTCAGGCGCTCATTATCACTAAACTAATATAAATGATTATTCCCGAGGGTATAACACGTACGTATAACAAAAAACAGAAACAGGTCAATAATAAACTTCACTTAGTTGGGAATTGAAAAGAAAGAACAAACAAACAAATCTATCTAAACAGATGCTTACAAAAATCAAACTCGAATATACTGACGGAAGAAGCCTCAGAAATTTACAATGTAGTCGCGGAAGAAAATCTACAGTATCAGAACAACAAAACTTCCTATAGCATCTGAAAGAGGAAAAACATATGAGAAAAGAAAAGAAGCATGAAAATGAGGTAATTAAGCAGGTAACCGTCCTCATGCCTTGTTTAAGATACGTACAGCAAATGCATTTATATGATCTCTCTCTTCGGAACAGTGACTTAGAAGAAGCCACAAGATGAAGAAGAAGGAGGACTGAAGGAGACGGTCGTATGGGTACTGAAAGCTTCTTATTTCCACCAGCACCACTTTGTTTATATTAATTAATTTGGACCTAGCTAGGTTTGGCATCGCTGAGACATGACATGTGTTCCTTCTGCCAACGTATCAACCCTAAACTTACATGCAACAGCTTCATTCGTGGTCCATGATTGCAGCAACCCGATTTCTTTCTTCTTGGGAAGGTTGATTGATAGAGACAATTCGATGCCTGACTGCTTCTTATTCTTCTTCTTCTTCCTCTTTTCCTTCTTGGATTCATGATCATTCATGTTTTTTTTTATTTCATAAGGCAAAACGACATCTGACCCAGTAAGGACTAGTCGGAATGTGGTAGAATTCTTGGTCCGTAGGTAGAAGGTCGGAGGTTTACCGGTAGCAATCTGTGATTTTCTAAAAGAGAGCGTGGCATGACCACCTTTTAAGTAGAAAATATCCATGCGTTTATTCGGATTTTCAGCCTTCAAGGTAATGACATATTGTGGGAATTGGTGATGGTGTCGATGATGACGACGACTACGAGCATCTCCATGCTGAGATCCTGGCTTCTTAACACTCACACGATGGACATAGAATTTTGGGCTCCTTGGTTGCACAATGGCGTAGAATAAAGCTACAATGATGCCTAAGATTAAAATGAAAACTAAGACGAATACCAGGAGCTTCAACAGCCAAGGAGGAAAAGTAGCTTTTTTGGTAGGTTTTTGCTCACGATGTTGTTCAACGATTAAAGCATTCTCCGGGGGTGGAACGCGATATATTTGTTCCTTGGGGAACTGGATGATATAGGTTCCAGGCCCAGAAGCGAGTTCTGGCGATGGTGTTGGTTTTGGTGTTGGTGCGGAATGTTTTTGTTTGACGCGGCCGGCAGTAAATGTGACCCGCTTCTCCATGGAAAGATGGGGAGGCTAGAGAGAGAGAATGGGGGAATTGAAGTCTGGTGATAATAGTGAAGGAGAATGAGGAAGAAGGTGGTTTGCATGGGAACAAGTGGCACGAATTATTTGACATGTATCACACACCCTAATCTTAGATCATTTACTTGGTCAATGTCTCTTAGTCCTAGGTTTAATCTTTCTTACCTCTCTTGTGTTACAAAACTCTATTTTCACACATATGTAACAGAGGATTACAAGAAAACTAAGTAATTAGGTTGGTCGAGTTCCACTAAAGTATAAATCCGCTTCCATAAGGGGAGATCAACCATTCGGGGGTGGGTGGGAATGGGATCTGCTCCTCACACAAGGGCGCCTCGCATGTACATTCACCGTGCATTGAGAATATCTCCCGTAAATAATAATTTATTGGTACGAGAAGGAATGGGATCTGCTCCTCACACAGGGGCGCCTTACATGCACATCCATCGTGCATCGGGAACATCTCCCATGAATAATATATAACTTATAAGTACGGGAGATATTCTTAATGCATAGTATGATGTGCATGTAAGGCACGAGTGAGGCGCCCTGTACAGAGATGTTTTGAATGCATAATACGATTTGAATGTGAAGCGCGAATGAGACGCCTTGTGTGAGGAGCAGATCCGGTCTCCTCTTCAACATGATAAACATATCATTCACCAAAGGCTAAGCCAAAGGTGAAGAATTAAAAGATTATTTAGTACTTTGACTAAAGAAAGAGAGATCACATTAGATAAACCAAGCTCCTTAGCTGATCATAAGTGACATTCCTTAATACCAAACAACTTTTGCATGCATGTTCAGCTAATTAAATGGATCCACACTTCCCAAAGACAAAAGAGCCAACATTTCTGACCTAATAATTGGTAAAGCTAGCTACCATTTGCCTTCAAAACACCTGGCTTTGGAAGTTTTCACAGAAAAGGAGGAGCACATAGCTCCTTAACGGGCGAACAATCTTCGGATTCTGGATGGAAAGCTCTCTCTTGACTTCATTAATTTGTTGGTACAAGAGACGGTGAAAACAAGATTAGGCCGCACTCCAGTGAAGATGAACTCATTTTGAGCAAGCCAAATATTCCACAAATGAATAGCAACGAATTCCACCAAAGAAAAGTCAGCACCTATGAGCTTTTGGTCTTGATCTAGCCACCCAGACCATCAATCAGCAAAGGAATTTCCAACATAATATCCACAATATAAAAGATATATTAAGGCTGTGTTTAGTTTGAAGGAAAGAGTAGAGAAAAGTAGGGAAATCTTTACAAACCTCCTATAAGTTTTCTACTTTTTTCTTCCTTTCCTTACTTTTTCTTTCAAACCAAACATAACCTAAAGAAACAGCCAAACAAAAAAGCCATGCATGGCATGAACACATAATAAAAGAGAATGTATAATGTTTTCAAGAGCTGAGTCACACAAAAAAGACAATTTTTGCTTTCATTTATACCACGATCAACCAAAATATGCTTGACTTCCATGCTATTTAGGCAACATTTCCATAAGAAATGCTTTATTTTGGGCAGAATATTAAGATTCCAAATTTTCTTCCAACATGACATTGTTAATCTACTACTGCTAAGGCTTGCCTGATTCATGGTTCATAGAGCTGTAAATTGGGTTGGGCCGGCACGACTCAACACGATAGAACGCGGGCCGTGCTAGGCATGGCATGATGGGATGGGTCATGTCAAGCTTAGGTTTCCAAGCCTATGGGCCGGCTTAATTGAGCAAGCCATGTTGGCCACCCCCCATATACATATATATATATATATACTATATTTAAATTTATTGATAAAAAATGAGGGCAAATAGGGAAATCGGTTCTTGATATTAAATGAGTTGAAAAGGGGTAATTTAAAGATATTCAATGCATTCAATTCTCTTTCATTAAATCTAACATTTAAGTTATTAACTTGCATTTATGTTCATTGAATCATATATTTAAGTCATTTTTGTTTCTTTTCATCATTAAGATTAATTAAATTCATACTTAATAAATTAATAATTCCAGTAACATAAAAGCTTATACTTTTAAAATATACCTAGCAAAAATAGTGTTTTCATCTATGTGGTGGTAAGAAATTAAATCATTTTGGGTAGGGATGGTAATTTTTCCCATTCCCTGATCCCCGTGGGGATCTGCCCCAAATGTGGTGGGGATGGGGATGATTTTCCCCTCGCGAGGACAAGGATGGGGAAATTTTCATCCCCATTAGCGGGGACAGAGAGAGCTCCCCCTGCCCCGTGGGGACCCCGATCTCCTCCCCATGGGATCCCCACTAATATATATGTACATATGTATGCATACATTATATATGTATATATGTACACATACATCTATATATTAATATTTTTAAAAATATGGTTGAATATGTTTGAATCTTTTCTAATAGGATTGTAAATTTTAATTATTTTATTTTTATTTTTTAAATAAAATAAAAAATAAAAACAAAATGGTTAACATTATAAAAAATCATGGGGAATGGGGATCCCCACGGGGATGGGGAGGGGGATTTTTGCGGGAACGGGGATGAGGAGAGGCTCCTCGTCCCCACCCTGCCCCGTTGTCGTTCCTAATTTTGGGTCAAATGGTTAATCCATGTTGCCACGATTAAATAATAAAATTAAAAAATAGATAAAATAAAAAAAGTTAGGAACATTGCTAACATACATATTAAACAAAAATAAGTATGATAAATAAGAAATGTATTTATTAATGATGGAAATGCAATGTAAAATTTAAAACCAAATGGAAATAAAAATATTTTCATATTCTCTCTCATTAAATCCTATATTTAAGATATAATTTTCTTATCATTAAATTCTTGTAATTAAATCCACAATATTAATTTTAATAGTATAAAAATAAATATTTTGAAAACAAAACCATTTTCTTTCCTTTCGGTGGTGGGCAAGCAATTTGACCATTTGGGGTCAAATGGATTAATAAATAATTCCTAATTAAATAATAAAAATTTAAAATAAGTAACTATGAAATGCAAGAAGTATTTTTATTAATGATGGAAATGAAATGTGAAATTCAAAATCTGCCAAGAAATGAAATGATATCATAGTCACATAATAAAATTTTTAATAATAGAAAATACAAAGCACAAAAATTTAAAAAAAAATGATAGAGAAAATTTTGGGCAACATATCTAATTTTATATATTTATAAAAAATAAAATACTAGGTACATCTCTAATATTGTGCATTCATTATATTGAACAAAATAAGTTTTAAGAACTAATTTTATCAATGATTGATGTAATACAAAATTTAATGTCAACTTAGAAATCAAACAATTTTTATTTTTAGATGGTGGTTAGTAGTTTTAGTTAAATGATACCATAGACAAACAAAAATCAAATGTAATATGTAAAGAAATATTTTATATAATGTAAATGAAATATATAATTTAAAGGGAAAATTATAATCAAAGTCAGTTGTACAGTTAAAATTAGGTTGCAGGTTTGTTCAAAAACCAACAAAACTCTAACAACGGCTTTACATTTCAAATTATAGAAAACCCCGCCATATTATCGGAGGCTTATGTGGTTGTTGCCAACATGGGACTCTTAGTCCATGTTGGACACAGCAAGAAACCTATACCAAAAATAGGTTTGCATGTTCTCTCCCACTCCCTTTGTCTCTCGATCTCCCTCCCTTCTCTCTCACTTTCATAGTCATCTCTCGATCCTTGCTCCCTCTGTCTCTCCCACTCTCTCAGGTCTGTCGCCAAATCAAAACCTCTCTCTCTCTCTCTCCCACAATCTTTCTCATTCTTTTCCCTCACTCTCCCATTTGGTCAATATCTCCTTCTCCCCCAATCTCTATCGTTCTCCAATTCATAGCCAAGAGTTTCTTGTGAATTTTTAACAAATTGGTGAAATGATTTTTGAACCATACCAAGTTGGTCTCATATTCTTTTATATGATATGATTAAACCATATAAGTGTGTAAGAAAATTTAAAAAAAAATGACAGAGGGAGCGGGAGACAAACTGAGGGAGAACAGTAGAAATTAAGGGAGGAGAGATCGACTAAGAAAGAGAATGAGAAAGATTGAGGGAGAACGATAGGTAGAGAGAGAATGAGAGAAATTGATATACAAAACGTAAATACAAAAATCAAAAACCTTTTTTATTTATTTTCAAATCACATAGCTGTTGAGTAGATAAAGATGATTGTGAGTGAGAGAGTGTAAAGGAGAGAGAGAGAGAGAGAGAGAGAGAGAGAGAGAGAGAGAGACTAAAAACCCTTTTTTTTATTTTCCAATCACCCAACATTAAAGGGCAATTTCAGTATAAGTTTTTTGTTGTGTCCAACATGGATTAAGAGTCACATGTTCCACATAGGCCTCTGATGACATTGTGAGTGTTTTTATAATTTGAAATGTAAAGCCAGTTGTCAAAGTTTTGTTGGTTTATAGACCAACTTGTAGCCTAACTTTAAATGTACAACCAGCTCCGACTATAATTTTCCCTAATTTAAAATCAATCCAAAAGCAAAGCTATTTTCTTATCTACACTGTGGGTCAATGATCCAATTTTTCAAAGAAACCCATGATGTCATAATTGAATAATAAATATTTAAGTTTATTTTTAATCATATCATTATCTTTGTTAATTTTCAATTTCTATCTTAACTATGATTTATCTAAAATTCAACTAATTAATATGAAGAAAAAAATTTATCACGTGCAATGCATGTGCTTAATTACTAGTATATGTATGTAATTACTTGAATTTTAGATATATTATAGTTAAGATAGAAATTGAAAATTAATTACTAGTATATATATAGATATATAATTTTATTTTCAATTTTATTATACTATTTTATTTTATTATTGCATATATAAACAATTGTATACATCAAAATTCATATAACATAAAACTTAAAAAAAAAATTCAATTTTTGTCTATTTTGTTAATTTATTTTAATTTTTTTAATTTTTCAAATTAAAAAAAGGGAAAATTCCTGATAGGTACCCTGTACTTTAGGCCGAGTGCGTAATGGACCCTCAGTTATGTATATCAGTGACCTCATATGCGATTTAACACTTTTAAAAATATCAAAATTACCCTTACAAATAAAAATAAAATGTACTGTTCATCATCTTCTTTCAAGAAAATGAAACAGAATCCAAACGGTTCACCGCTGGCTGCTTCTTTCTGCTGGATGCGTCGGATCCCGTGTAAGTGAGCACAGAGGCAGAGCAGAACAGAACTTTTGCTTTTTAATGCTGGAAGTAGTGGTATCTTCCATGCATCGGATTCCGTCGGATCAAATCCTTTACCATCTCGTATTCTCTCTGCAACAACACAAAAATGCTATAAAACACGAGCACAGAGGCAGAGCAGAACAGAACGAAACAGACCACGGAACCCATGAAATGAAACACAGAGAGTGAAGAAACAACTTTTGCTTTTTAATGCTCTTCTCTCTCTCCCTCTCTTCACATCTATCTCTCTCTCTCTACTTTATCTTTTCTGAAAATTCGACCTCCCTTTTCTCCTTTCTTTTTAATTTGTTTTGTGAGGATGATTATTTATTTAAATTATTATTTCGGGGGAGTGGGGGGACTTCGGTACGAGATCCACAGAATGATTTACCGATGAAATGGCTGTACCGATGATGGCTCATAATAACAGTAATTGCAGCAGCAGCAGCAAGAACAACAACGACAATAACAAGGAAGAAAAACCAGTTTTCCTTTTCCATGATTTTCTAGGCATGAACTGAAAACCGCTGCTTATCCTGGTCAGAGACCACACTGTTCGCGCCGGGGTCCAACAAAGAGGCGAAGTAGTGTACCTTTCATTTCAGCAGCGGTTTGATCCATCCGCACCATCTCGTCGGGGTGGCTGGTGGTTTCGGGATCCCGTAGAGGAGAAGAGAAGGAGTGCCGCTGCTGTTCAACGAAGGAGACGATGAACAGTGGCGGTGAACAGTTCATCATCAGATAGTGGTTGATCCAGGGAGTGGAATACCTGATTTCAGCAGGTACCTAATAGCTGTTCAGTAGTTGATGTGGTTGATCCAGTGAGTGCAGATTTCAGCAGCGGTTTGATCCTGGTTGGGCTCAACATGAATTAGGTTGGGGTGGCTGGTGGTTTCGGGATCCAGTAAAGGAGAAGAGAAGGAGTGCCGCCGCTGTTCAACGAAGGAGACGATGAACAGTGGCGGTGAACAGTTCATCGTCAGATAGTGGTTGGTCCTGATTTCAGGAGGTACCTAATAGCTGTTCAGTACTTGATGTGGTTGATCCAGGGAGTGCATATTTCAGCAGCGGTTTGATCCATTCTAGATGGTGCAGGAGAGACTTGCTGGTCGGGGTGTTCGACGATCGTGGTTTCTGCGTGTAGGCGAGCATTCTCGAGAGGGACAGAAGCGCTTCGAGATGTCCATTGCCTTGAGGGGGAGTTGCGTACAGTGAAAGGCAGTCTTATAGCCGGCCGTCGATTTTGATATCGTTGCGTACGTTGATTTCTCATTATGAAATCACCAAGTTTTGGGATTCATTTGATAAAGAAAATTAGGTGAAATTTAAGGGGCATTTGTGTATTTTCCCCATTGTGATACCTACCATAGCTTGATTCACGGTCCAATCTAGCCTAAGACTCAGCCCATAGACTAGCCTGTGATACGATTTACACCTCTAAATTGATTCATAAACAATTGTAAGTCACATGATAAGCATGAATTTACCATTGGATGAGGAGTGTGGTATTAATTATAGGGTAAATCTCTTAAACTACATTCATCAAAATTGACAAACTGTATTGTTTACATATTGTCTTAAAGTATTCGTAAGAATTTTGACAATTGTCTAAAATCTCCCTTGCCGTTAATTTTCTATCACACTCCATTTGCATGTGACATCATGTGAGGTAATTATTTGGGTAAATCTCTTAAACCACCCCTATGTTCACGAAATTGACAAACTTTACACTTATATTTACCCTTCACTATTCAACAAATTTTCAAAATAAAAATCAACTAACTGTGTAGACCAGTTCATTTTGCCCTTGTTCTCTATTCGATGAACACGATTCCATTCTCAACGGCCTCTTCTCATTGAGCCTCTTCTCAATAACCTCAAATAAGGATATTATAAGTGTTGAAACTTGAAAGCAATGTTGTTTCTTTCACAGATAAATTGTACCGTTATTGTTTACATGTTGTCTTATATTGTCTTAAAGTACCCTTAAGTGTTTTGACATCTGTCTAAAATCTTCATTGTCTTAATTTTCTATCACACTCCATTCACATGTAACATCATGTGAGGTAATTATTTGGGTAAATCTCTTAAACCACCCCTACTGTTCACGAAATTGACAAACTTTACCTTTTACTATTCAACAAAATTTCAAAATAAAAATCAACTAACTGTGTTGTTCATTTTGCCCTTGTTCTCTATTCGATGAACACATTCCATTCTGGACGGCCTCTTCTCATTGAGCCTCTTCCCAGTAACCTCAAATAAGGATATTATAAGTGCTGAAACTTGAAAGCAATGTTGTTTCTTTCACGGACAAGGAATTCTTGTGGCAGGGCTCTGAAGCTGATCAGGTTCTTGATTATGAGATCGAGTTTTCCGCCTATTTTGGCCAATAAACCAAGGTCCCACACTTGCCGCTGCTGTAAGAGAAGCTCATCCAATGTAGGGGATGGGCAGCAGTTACAACAATTTGAATCTTGGACTTAATCTTGACGGGCAGCAGCAAATGAATGATGAATTTATTATCTTTTTTGTTAGGAAAATATATGGCACGGCCAACCAAATATAAAACAGACATTACACACCTGAAGGTTTCTCTGTCCTCGCTACTTTTAAGCGGGAAGCGATTAATGTGAATATCCCAGCCATGGACATTCCTTAATCTGAAGGCTCGAGTTGGGGAAAAGGGGAGAAATAAAGAAAATTTGAAAAAATGAAATATGAAAGTTGCACGATCTTCAGCTTCTCTTAACCTGTCAAAATCGCTGGCCCAGGTGAGTCTATTTGTTGGCTTTTGGGTTCCAACTCCATCAACGATGGATGGGCTTTGGCTAGCTGCCAGAGCGTGGTGGCATTCATAGGCAGAACCCCTGTTTTTGTGCAGGTTGTATATGAAGAAGAAGAAGAAGAATGGAGCTCCGCCCCTGATTTAACATTAAAAACAAAAGAGAAAGGGGCGGAGCCCTTGTTTTACTGAGAAAATCCGAAAAACAATAAAAGGGGCGGAGCCCTTGTTATGACTCTCTGACTCATAAAAACTGCTAACTTGAAGCTCAACATAACTATTTCAGAAAAAAAAAATGTTGCCTGAAACAAAAGAAAATCATTTTAGCGGGAGCTGGCACATTTTTTCACTCAGGCTCACCATTTATTCTCTCTTGGGCTCACCATTTGCTCTGAACCCAGGAGTAGTTTCGTCTCCCCGGCGGTGGAATCATCAGTTTCATCTTCGCCGAGCCTCTGCTTAAGAGCAAAGCCCAGGAGCAGCAGATGGGTTTGCCTCCTTCGCCGAGCAATTTCGTCTCCCCGACGGTGGCATCATCAGTTTCGTCTTCACCGAGCCTAGAAGAGGAGAGCCCAGGAGCAGAGATGCGCTTGCCTCCTTCCAACAACAGTGAATAATAAAGGTATTTTAGAAATTTTAAAATAATTAATACTTTGTGAACAGAGTGTGACGGAAATTTAATGGCAAGGGAAGTGTTAGATAATTGTCAAAAAACTTAAGAATAGTTTAAAACCATATCTAAATAGTAAGATTACAGTTTATCAATTTCGTAAATAGTAGGGATAATTTAAGAGATTTATCCTAATTATTTTAAAATTTCTAAAATACTCTTACTATTCACAATTGCTACTTTAACCCTTCGACACAGCAATTCCTTCGTAAATACCAACAACGTTGAATCTCCTCACCTCCGGTATACCAGCGCCGGAACCCCATTTCTCCAACGAGCTTCAAACTCATAAATGATTTTCTTATCACAAAAATTACACAGTTTAAGCTCCGGCAGGTGTTGCAGTTTTGTTGTGCAACACCAGGTGCTTCATTTGGGTGGTATCTGTATTGCAACTCAGAAAGACAGGAGAGGGGTCGGGGAGGAATGGATGGAAATGGAAAGGAAATCGGTGGGTCTAATGGGTTAAGTTGGGGTTAGAGGGTATTTCTGTCAGTCGGAACCTCTTGTTGCCAATAGACCCACGGAAGTTTCCCAGCCCAAGAAGAAGAGCCGCACAGTATTGCGGCGTTACCTTTTACAGGATAACAGTTATCTGGCCACACCTCTTTTTCCTTACACAATGTTTAATGGGGTGAAAGCACACATTGTTTAAGGTTGTTTTGATGGTGCGCGATCTGGATGCTCCTAGCCGTAGGGTAGGTTGGACGCCTGTAGTCAAGTAAGTCACTCGAATTGCAAGGAAAATGAGGTATTAGAGAACTCGGAGTGGCTAACCCGGCGAGGTTGCTCCGATGCTTAAGTCAGTAATAGTATATGCGAGTTGAGAGTTTGAGAATAAGGAAAGATAGAATACACTAAATTGCACGTATCTGGGCCCTGGAAGGGTTAATGCCCTTATATAGTTGAGCTGTTGTGGCTCTCTTGAAACGACTCTGGGATCCTCGGTCCGCGTAGGTGAGATATGTTTCCACTTTAGAAGGAGAGTAGCGTACCAATCAATGAAGTTTATCGTTACTGTCCGATCCGGGTGGGGAGAGGATAAGGCTTACCATTACGCGGCGTGATATTGGGAGATTCAGAGTCTACTTAGAAGCTTCTAGAGTTGACTATGTGTCACTTCGGTACCTGGGCGTCGAACTGGTTTTGGTGCCGAGGTGCCTGAACACCCGGTCTCCCAAATTGCTTACTAGGTTCCCCTTGCTGAGTTGTCATCCAGCTAGCAGGTCGTGTCCACGTGACCTTTACTTACTAAGTCAGGCCAAATCACCCCTCATCATTTGCCCCCCACTCCTCGTGCTAGGGGTCCTGACCCGACGCGGGGAGTTCATGACGAGCCCAGGTGGATATGACACAATGTCTAGGTGGTATGGAGGGCGGACCCTTAGTTGGACCTGTTTGACCGTTTGGCTCGACTAGGAAATGACTCAGATTGCGTATCAAGTATGTGCGGACGTCACGCCGATTATAAACTTCGTGGACGTCAAAACACACGCTCAATTGATTTCAACCTCGAGTAGCATGCAACTGGTTTTCCTAGGAGCCGTTGGATAGCGCAGATCTCGATTGTTGATCACTGGATATACTGGCTATAAATAGCGGCTAAAGGGCCCATTTTCTTTGTCACAAACCACGTGTCTGAGCTCTTTGAGGTTGCGTTCAGGTCTCCCAGCTCAATGTCAGCTATCCCCGTGCCCGAGGTCATCTTGCTTTCTTCGATCTTCTTTGGTGAGCTCGTCTTCCTTTGTTTTCGATTCCGTTGTCAATTCCTTTAGCATGTCTAGCCTTAGCTTAGATAGTCTTTTAGATGGGAGTGGTGAATCCACTAGGGCCGAGGTGGGCACCTCGGCATAGACCGCAGAGCCTCGTCCTACCGAGATGGGCACTTCAGCACAGGATGTGTCGGGGTTACTTGCCGGACATCTTCGACCTGTCTTCAATGATAGCGAACAGGCTCTTGCCCTTAATAGCTCGGTATAGGCTACCTAATAACTTATTGTACAACATTCTCTTAGGAAACTTTACTTGGGATCACGGTCATGACGAGATCGTGGTTTTCAAGGAGCAGCTCGTAACCGGGCTGTGCTTCCTACTCCACCCCTTAATAGTTGAGATCGCCAAGTTTTTTGATATTGCCATAGATCAACTCCATCCAAATTCTATTTGCAACATCGTAGGTACCATCTCCCTTTTCCATGATTATAACCGACCTCTAGACCTCGACACTTTTTCTTCGGTCCTTTCTATCAAGAAAAGTTCAGCCTATGTTCTACCCAAGCACAGGGGAAGCTATTACATGTGAAGGGATGGGAGATCCATCATATGGATGGCCGAACCCTACAGGAAGGTTGGGCGAAATTTCAAAAATTTCTTTACTCCCATCTGGGAATCCTATTCCCAATTTAGAAAATTGCATTTTCAAGGTTCGTTCTTGTAACCAAACCAGACCAAATCTGAAACCAAATTAAGGGAGGGGATATACCTCATATGGAATCCATGCAAGAATGCTCCTCCCAACGTAGGTGTTCATGTCCAAAGAGAGTACCAAATCCTTCCTCCACTAAAGATGACACAGCTTAGGGTGAGGCAAGATCAATAGGTAGTTCTTCACCAAGAACTAGAGATTCTTTAGCAAGAATCGAATGGGACAGTGAACACAGCTTCCAGATTATTTCTTCTCGCAAGAAACAATATCAATATCCAATCTTGATCGAATCCAAGAACTGGAGATCGAACAGGGTGGGGCGGCAAGAGCAGGAAGAAAAGGAGTAGAAAGCAAGAGCAGTCTAACTGTATTGTCTTCTCTCTATATTCAACGAATGTGTCTGGAGGTTCACCCTGCTCTCTTATTTATGGCCTTAAAGAGACAACTTCCTAATCACATTAGGAGTTTCCTAATCCAAATCTTTTATTTGGATCTGGACTCTTTAAGTGATAAGGATAATCTCTTATCTTATCTGTAGATAAAAATCAACATTTCTAATCAAATTAGGAGTTCCTTTGATACAAATCTTTATTTGGATCTGGACTCTTTAAGTGGATAAGGATAATCCCTTATCTTATCTATTGATCCAAATCTCAGATCCGCCCCTATTTAATTAATCTAATTAACCCAGTTCGAAATTTGGCTTTTATGTCCATTAAGCTTTCAGGCTCACTTCCACTTTAATGCTGGCTAGCTTGGCTCTCTTTGTATGGCGTGGGACCCTATCATTGATCTACATATCAGCCACATGGGTTCAGCCTAGCCTCTGTTACAAGGCCTGGCCAAATTCACTGCTAAACATAGTAAACCCCTGAGTCCATCACTATGGGCTCATAATGGACCAACATTTATACTAAATGGTCATTGGGTAAAGCCATCTTATGAAGTCCCAAGGATTGTGAGAAGATGCAAGATTAGCCCATCAAATATAACCCTCAATGGTCTTACACTTAAATTCTCAACCCATAATGATCAAACACTACCCGACAAGAGAGGACCTCTCCCTCGGCTGCAAGGTGCAGTGCTGCACTCTCAACTTTAAGGAGAGTATCGTTGGTTCTCTCCACTGGCGAGGTCCTAGAACGCTGACCCAACTTGTAACTTTGGGAGGGGGACTTACTCCTCGAGCGCGGTGACTTGCTTCTTTGCCTCGACGATTTGTTCTTTTTTCTCTTCTACTTATTATTGCACGTTCCTTCTTCTTCTCTCTTTCTCTTTTCACCTTGCTGGTTATCTATCTTCTGGTTTATTTCCTCTTCTATGATGCTGAACTGATTGACCAGCCTGAGGAACTCGGGGATGTTCTTCATCTTGTTTGCTACGACATGCCATTTGAATTCCTTGTGGATAATTCCTTTCCAAGCTGCGGTAAGGTGTGCCGCTGGATCAAGGTTTGGTATCTGCAAGCAAGTCTCATTGAAGTGCTTGATGTAGCTTCGAATTGATTCTCCTTCCCTCTGCACCACGTTCGGAAGGCTCTCCTGTGACTTCGGGCACTTCTTATTAGTGATGAAGTGGGCCATAAACATGTCTGCGAACTACACCCAACTTCTGATGGAACCTGGCGCGAGGTTCCAATACTAGGTCCGAACTACGCCTCTGAATGTGGTGGAGAAAGCCACGCACATGCAAGCTTCTTCGGCACTAGCAAGATGCATCTAGGACTGGAAAAGCGTCTACATGATAATTGGGGTCGAAGGACCCATCATACTTGTCTAGTGGGGGTACCTTGAAATCTTTCGGCATTGGGGCCGTTAGGAGCTCGAGAGACAAGGGGGATGGCTAGCTCAACAAAGCGGGTGTTATTCTCGTGGCCACCGAGCTACTCTTCTCTTTCTCTGCTTCGATCTACTGGTTGGTTGGGCTTTGCTAGCGGGCTATTCCTTGCTGAGGAACGGTGAGTCTTGCGACGTCGCTGCTGCTGCTTCTTTGTTGGTGCTGCATTTGTATTGCCAGCCTCATTGTTGTCAGGTATCTCAATTTTGCTTCGAATGATGGGGTGAGGTAAATCGGGGGTCCTTCTCGTCGCTTCTTCTTCGTTGTGTGACCGGTGCTAGCTGTCACGGGGTACCGAGGGGTCTCCTCTCGAGCCCGCACCTCGGGCCCCGAGCTGGTGATCTACGTTGTCCTGATACAGGAGCTGCCGACTATGCCTCTCGAGCTGGCAGGGTTCGGGCCTATCCTTCGAGTTCCCCCTTTGGGAGGCTGGCGGAGTACGTCGTTCATCTACTATGCCCTGTGGCGGGGTTCATCCCGAGGGAGGGACTGATACCTATGAAGTTCTCTCACCACGGGGAGGAGACTGGTGGGCATTCTAATGAGCCTAGTGTTGGTTCTGGTTCTGAGCTTGTCTCTGATGTTGACCTGCTGGCTAGTTCGGCTACAGCGGTGGGAACTTCTACAGGTAAAAGTAATATTGTTGAAACTGTTGGAACTGGTGAATCTATTGCATCTAGATTTGCATCGTCTGGACACTTTAAACGAGGTCGTTAAA
Source organism: Nelumbo nucifera (assembly GCF_000365185.1). The sequence goes on from NW_010729130.1 coordinate 1,897,972, forward strand.
CTGGGAATGCCCGACCCCAGGGGGAATCATAGAGGGCTCCGAGAACGTGGTGTTCACTTGGGGGAACGGGACATTTACCTGTTGGGTGGTGTGCGGTACAGACAGTGATGGAACCTCCGAGACTGTCAAGGGAATAGTGAACTGACCTATGGTCACCGAGGGACCTTGGGGAATAGTCGTTTGTTGCTCTTGCCCCCCAGCGACGTTCATGTCGCTCTTTTTGGTATTGCTGGAAGATGCCATTAAGGTTGAGACTGTGATTGAGATTGAGACTGGGATTGAGATGACCTTTCGATCGTTTCCCACAAATGGTGCCAATTAATGGTGCGTGATCTGGAAGCTCCTAGCTGTAGGGTAGCTTAGATGTCTGTAGTCAAGTAGGTCACTCGAACTACAAGGAGAGTTTGAGAATAAGGAGAGCTAGAATGCACTAAATCGCGCGTACCTGGGCCCTGGAGGGGTTGATGCCTTTATATAGTTGAGCTGCCATGGGTCTCACGAAACGACTCCGGGATCCTCGACCCGTGTAAATGAGATCCGTTTCCGCTTTAGAAGGAGAGTAACATACCAGTCAATGAAGTCTATCGTTACTGTCCGATCCGGGCGGGGAGAGGATAAGGCCTACCGTTACGCGACGTGATCCTGGAAGTTCGGAGTCCGCTGAGAAACTTTTGGAGTTGATTATGTGTCACTTCAGTACCTGGGCGTTGAAATGGCTTTGGTGCCGAGGTGGCTTTGTGCCGAGGTGCCCGAACACCCGGGCACCCGAACTGCTGAGTAGGCTCCCCTTGCCGAATTGTCATCCTGTTGGTAGGTCGTGTCCACGTGACCTTTACTTATTTGATCGGGCTAAATCACCCCTCATCAAGTTTTGTTGCGGAATTAACATGATATAATTAACTCATTGATCTCAAAAGGCTTGCCATCTTTGGATATATACGTGATTGCAGAAGAAAAGTGTTGAATGATGGTTTTGGTCCTCCATGTAGCCTAATCTCTGTAGGGTAGCCAGTTCGAGCATCAACCCAACTCGATGAAGGGTCCGGTTTGGAGATGGAATTGTGTGGTCATTCCGAATTTCTGATTCTTGTGGCTATGGCTCAACATTCAAGAGGTAGGGTAGGAGTAAAGCATGGTGTCACATGTTACAGTTATACCAATCTGAACTATTGGAGGTTTTGGGAGATGTTTCAAATACGGTTTTCGGAAAAAATTGGAAAGTAGGGGTTTTTGATCAATGGGTTTTATTTTGAAAATTTGATGAATAGTAAAGGATAAATTTAATATTTTATTTTTTTCGTTAATATTTATTGACATGCTGACTGGTGACTACAGTGACGGGTGAGTTCACATGTTTTATGACTACAATAGTGATTCCCAAATTATCACTTGAATGTTTTGAATTTAAGTCTATCACCGATGACTTGTGAGTTAGTATTTTTGGAAACAAATCTTTTCTTATTGGCTTAATCTCGGGCCCATAGATGTTGTGTAAACTTTCCAAGTGGGCCACCCAACTTGCATCTGTGATGTCAGTGGATTGGGGTGTTAAAGTAGTAAATTTGCAATGACCCGAGCCTATAGGATTAGGGTGGATTTAGCTTTAATTCAATTTTGCGTTGTGTTCAGGTAAAGGTGAAACCATGTTAAATCTGACCCATTGACATTGCATTGAAATATTTATATGCACGTATAGATTTGGTTGACTATGGGTGGATATGGCATGAATCAGGTAGGGTACATACTGAAGGGATGGGAGATCCATTGAATGGATGGTTGAGTATGGGTGGATATGGCATGAGTCAGGTAGGGTACATACTGAAGGGATGGGAGATCTATCGAATGGATGGCCGAACCCTGCAGGAAGGTTGGGCGAAATTTCAAAAATTTCTTTCTCTTTCATTCAAGAATCGTATTCCCTAATTTAGAAAACTGCATTTTCAAGGTAAGTTCTTAAATCTAAAACCGGACCAAATCTGAAACCAAAAGAGAAGTGAGGGATATACCTAATACAAAGTAACAGTAACTATCAATGCAGGTGTTCATGCCCAAATAGAAGACTAAAACCCGCTCTCACTGAAGATGACACAATGTGTAGTGAAACAGGATCAACAGGATCAGCAGGACGATTCTTCAGCAAGAACCTGAATTCTTCAATAAGAATCGAGCAAGGACTGGTGAGCACCACTTCAGACTGCTTCTTCTACCAAGAAACAATATCAAGAACTCTTCTTGATCGGATCCACAAGTGGAGATCGAACTGGGTAGGGGCGACAAGAACTAGGGAAGAATTCAACAATTTGCTGTTGTGAAAATCTGAGGAATTCACCCATGTTTATAGCCTTCTTGGATCAGCCTCCTAATCTAATTAGGAGAGAATTTCCTAATCCAAATCTTATATTTGGATCTGGACTCTTAAATGGATAAGACTTATCTTATCCTTCAACTAATCCTAGTCAATTTAAAACTGAATTCGCCCCCTTTTAACTAACTAACTTAAGCCCAGTTTGAATTGGGACTTAGGCCCATTAAGCTTATGTGCTCATTTACTCTTTAACCTGCTGCCAGTTGGCTCTCTTTGTATGGCGTGGGACCCTAACATTGATCTACACATCACCCACATGGGTTCAACCCAACCTTTGTTACAAGGCCTGGCTGAATTCGCTGTAAGAGATAGCGAACCCTTGAGTCCATCACCATAGGCTCTTAATGGGCCCAACATTTACACTAAATGGTTATTGGATTCAACCACCTTATGAAAACCCAAGAACTGTGGATAGATGCAAGATAAGCCCATCAGGTATTACCCTCAATGGTCTTACTCTTAACCTCTTAGCCCATAATGATCAAACATTGTCCGACAAGAGAGGACCTCTCCCTCGGCTGTAAGGTACAGTATTGCTCTCTTTACTTACATGTATCCCGGGAATTAAAACCTTTTGCAAACATTTTGAAACCATAATATATATATATATATATTTATATTTATATATATATATATATATATATATTTATATATATATATGTGTGTGTGTGTGTGTGTGTGTGTATCTCTATATAAATATATTTTGCAAAACCAAATTTCAACGTTTGAAATTAACTGCTATCAGTTTAGGTTTCCATCAGAGATAGTGCATTACCCGATCATTCCATCAAAGAGAGTGCATCACCCACTCAGGTGAATTCTTAGACTGCCCCAACATACCCAGGTTTTGACCCCCCTCTAAGGATCTCACTGATTGGCATATCAAAGACAACCTAATCTGACACCTAGTGCAGTACTATAATCGAGTCTAGGAGTCAGGTGTAACATTTCAGTTTTGCCCATCTCCAAGGTCTAGGGCAATACTGGAATTTGGTCCGGTTCAAGATTTCAAGAAAACCCACACTGCATGTACTTCAGGTCTCACCCTGGCAGTTAAGACAAGTCACCCCAACCAACTTGGCGGCACATCAATGTCAGCCTTGTCAAGATAAATCTCCCCAGATCTATCTAACGGATGTGAAGATTCTAAACTAACACAAGTCTCATAAGTGTCAAGTTTAAGGGTATTACACAGAAACACACCACAATGACATGAATCAATTATATATTTTATTCATTTACAATAAATGTCAAAAGATACATCAATCTAATTGGAGTTAAGGGTATAACTATCTAACACATACCCCTCTTGTATAATCTCTCTCTAAACTACTTTAACCTAGTTCATAAATGCTATGTTGAGAGAGAGAGAGCTTAAAGATAGAATTTGATAAACAATTAACCAACCCTTACCCCGCAATACATACAAGAACTCTGAAGCCTAATCCATTTAAGGCTTTCACAAATCACAATCTTTTTTGATAGTGTTTTTTTTTCTTTATTATTAAAATAAAATAACAAATATATACAATAGTAAACGTACAAAACTTGATTCAATTATTCTATTCTAGTAATAATTAGTTGGGATGCATGCTGATATCACCTTGGTACTATAATAGGTTTCACTTTCAATTATTGTCTCTACTTTAATAATCATAACTTAGCATACTAATCCTATCATATTCGAATTGGATGATCTTACTTTGGCTAGTTAGATTGGATTGGATTTTTTATCCAATCCATTTGCAGACCTACACAAAACTCCTTGCTTTAGATATGAAATAAAGCATGGTGGAAAGAAATATTTAGTTTCAAACCACTTTTCAAAGTGACATGAGTTAGGAAACAAAACCTGGCTCTATCACCTACTTTTCATTTTTTCACTCAGATGCCACAAACTACTCTTAAAAGAAAGAGCAGATGCAGCTTTCTAAGGCTCAGTTTGGAAGGAGTACAAATACAAATATTTAGAGTGCAAAACCTTGTATTTTGTATTATTTTGTATGTATTTGCATTGTACATATTTGTATTTGTACTTTTTCTAAGTTGAGTGTAAAATCCAAATGCCCCTTAATATTTTGCAAAAAAAAAAAGCTTCTTAATAAGGAAAATCTTGTTTATAAAAGAAGAAAAAAACAGTACAAAAATTCATTTTGAAACTGCTTATGTTAGAGAATATCAATCTATTCAAGGACCTCACTTAACAGTTTAAGCTTTTAGGTTGAATGGTTCTTTAAGATGGTATTAGAGCCACTTTGACCAAGTGATCTAGTGTTCGGTCCTCATTAGCCTCATTATAATTAATTAAGTTTTAGCACAAAGTATGAATGGGCTTGTGCTTGTTCACACTTCAAGGCCAATGGGTTTTTGTGTGAGGGGGCGTGTTAGAGAATATCAACATATTTAAGGACCTCACCTAACAAATTAAGCTTTTAGGTTGAATGTTTCTTTAAGAAATTGAAAAACTAAAGATTGTTTTTTCGACAAAAGTACTCATGATTCTAGAATTTAGAGAAGCTAGTTTCCATTAAAAGATTTTTGTGTTTTAGTAATATTTTGAGAAGCCATACCATCAGACTTCTTAATATTACTGTTCAATTATTAAAATAACTTATACTTGTCTAATGATTTGAAATTTTCAATAACAAGCCAAGTTCAAAATCATGGACCAATCTTTTTAGAGTATTTTGTTGGTTTAGATACCAAATATTTAAATTGTAAATTGATGTGATAACGAGTATTTAAAAGTTTTATTTATTTATTTATTTTTGTGCTTCAAATCCATTCTGGATCTCCTACCCAGAAAAACCCTGCTCAGACCAGTACCCACAAGATACTACAGCTGCATATTCACAACGTCTCCCATATTTGCATGTTTACCATTCATGGTAAGATGTTCCCCATGTAGAGATATAGTATCATATGGATATGCTTTATGGGTAGGAGATCTGAACAACTTCAAAACTCTTTCAGTATCATGTTTTTCCTGCATCATATATTTTCCCTTTTTCTAAGCCCGTTGCAACAATTCATTTCATCAAATCCTTTCTCAATGCAAGTAGTAGAAATAAAGGAAAGACCAACTATAAGGTCAATGGACAGTACAAGTAAGTTTAACAGTAACATCAAAAGCACACAGTATATTCCTGCAATCAGCTATAGCGGTGCAAGACACTTTCTTTTAAGGCTCCCTTTGTGGTACAAATATAAATATGTAAGACTCAGTTTGGAAAGATTACAAATACAATTATGTACTGTATAAATATATATAAAATAATACAAATATAAGGATTTGGATTGTATATATTTGCATTTGTACTCATTCCAAACTGAGACCGAGCAAAGTGCAAAATTCTGTATTTTGTATGTACTTGCAATGTATATATTTCTATCTATATTCTTTCCAAGCAGAGCCTAAGGAATTTAACAGGAGCAAAAAAAAAAATTATTTTGCATTTCCTTCAAAGTTTCCAGAAATTGTTCAACTTAAAAGCTAAAATCTTATGTTATTAGGTGAGATTTCTAAGTAGACTTTTTCCTCTGATACTCCCTTTCATGCAAGGCTTATTAGACTTGAAACATGGACAAAAATAAGCTCACTATCTTGTGCTGAAATTTAATTAATTATAAAAGAAATAATGAATATCATTTCAAAGAAACTTAAACTTAAAAATTAAACCCTTAAGTGAAGTTCTGAATAGGTTTTTATTTTGAGTTTTCATATTAAGAATGGTTTTGGTCATGGGAGAACTTTGAATGTGGAGTTGAATTCTACAAGGATAGAATATAAATTTTGTTTATATTGTGCAAACTCAATTTACAAGAATGCATTAGACTAATCTTCCATGAAAGCCATTAAATGGTAGGCCATTGAACATGTACTTAATAGCTTGGGCTTTACCAAGTCTATTGATATAAAGAAGCTTCCTGTGAAGGAGAAACCAAGCGTTCAAGAGCTTAATTTCTCAACAATAACCAAGCATCTGCAATAGGTTTTATTGATTTTTCTTGTCAGACTTTGCTGATCCATGTGCTACTAGGGTTCTGAGAATCAATATAATAGACACCCAGATCATTGTCAATTATTACTTATTAGATTGGTTCGGTTGCTGGCCTCAAAAAAAAAAAAAAAAGAAAAAGAAAAAACACTTGGTTCGTTTGCTCTAACAAATTCTATTCCTTGCCAGTTGCCATATATGCAACAACAGTCACAGATCAATCACAAAATGATAAAGTGGAGAGATTTTTGGTTCGTTTTCCCCATTTGCCCAATTAAAGTACGTAGTTTGATCAGAACTGGTGTGTTAGGTTTTAAGTTAAATTCTAAACATATATTTTCCAGTCTTTTGAAAGTTTTCTTTTTTTGTACGAAAAAGTACGAATAGGAGTTTTGATTTTCACTGTAGAGTTATAAATATTTAAAATGTCAAAAACCCCAATTTTATACATCAATGCCCCTGATCCTTGACCGAACCGTTATTCTCCCTTTATTTTTATCACGTAATGTAAGGTTATATTCAAATCTCCTTCCCATTAAAAAAAGAAGAGAGAGAACTCAAAATTTATAATTGGTACAGCGTACAGCGTCAGCAATGGTCCCTGGACTGGAGCCTGCCTGATGATGTTACAGGGATTTTCTTTTTCCAGCTTACAGCTGCCACATGTCAAAATCATAGACCCCAAGAGAAATAAAAAGTTGAAATAATTAGGTAGTGCCATACAGTTGTAAACATTGCTCGTGCAGTGGTGGCCACTGGCCACAGAATGGGGATGACTGACAGATATACACAACCAAAGCAACGTGGCTTACAGTTGCAGATAAGCAATAATCCACAATCTTTTATATTGAGATATAAATTTATTATGATCCAAAATTATTTGACTTCTTCTTAACAAACACCTCTTCTTGGGAATGAAAATTAATAATGTCATCACAATAATTTAGACCTCCAAGTCTAAAAACTAAAGGAGGGCCCACAAGTCACAGCTCCCAACTTGTCATTCGCCATTGCTAGGCTTCCCCTCTTTTTAAAAGAAGAACTGAAAGATGGCCCACAAAACCATTGGATTGGACTTTTCGGACTATTCACCACCTATACAAAAGATTCCAATCTCAGAGTCCTTAAAGCTCGGGCTACTGAATCCCGGTCTATTCTTTCATACCAAGTCAAGAGGGTCCGATCCTTTATTTTTTTGGGTCTTTTGGGGGCAATTCGCAGTGGCAGTGGCAGTGGATCTCTTCCACCGTTTCGGTCCGTTGGGCAGCCCCGGTTGCCGACCAGGACCAGGCCCAGCTATAGTCTATAGGGTATAGCCTATGGAATGAAGCCGGCATTCGAGAAGGGAGCCCAAGTCAACGGTCAAAACCCCGCCTTGTTTCTTGTTATAAAGTTGACGTCCCACTCCCACCATCTTTCCTGTTTTTAAAAGGGATAAGAACACTGCACTCCAAAATCCAAATTACAAGGCTAACAACTAATCCCACTCCACCACACAAACTAAACTGCTCAATTTCAGCTACTCTATCATCTCTCTGCCAAATCTAGAAGAAAAGAGATGCATCTTCTGACCTCAGAAACCGATGTCTTCGATCGCATCCCCGACCCCATCGTTCTTCTCATCTTCAACCACTTATCCGACATCAAATCCTTAATCCGCTGCCGAGCCGTGTCGAAGCGCTTCAACTCCCTCGTCCTGCAGGCCGACAACCTAGTGGTGAAGGTTGATCGCGTCATCTCCAACGAAACTGGTGAGTGGAGCTTCCTACTACACCTCCTCAGGTCTATACTCCAGTCCTTGCAAGACTTGATATCCCTGAGACGACTTCCAATCCAGCCCCGAAACAGAAACTCTCCCACCGAAATCCTTCGCGGATTCGAGAGTATCAGACGGCTTGTGATCGAACTTCCGGCTGGAGATCTCCGTTTGGAGAAGGATGCGGTTGTGAGATGGAGGGCGGAGTTCGGGAAAACATTGAAGAGCTGCGTAATTTTTGCGGTCCGGACCATCGGAGAAGCGACTGACGATGGGGGAGGCAACGGAGGAGACGGGGATGACATGGACTTCAACGGTGAAGACGGAGGGGGAGGACTGAAGTTGAGAGTGGTGTGGACGATTAGCGCTCTGATTGCGGCTTCGGCGAGACATTATTTGTTGAGAGATGTGATCAGAGAGCACAGAGAGATGGAAAGCTTGGTATTGAAGGACAGAGAAGAGGAGGGGACGATGGTGATGGATAAGGAGGGGCTGAGGGAGTTCAGGGAAGCTGCAGTGGAGGAGGAGGAGGAGCAGGAGGCGAATCAAGTCAATAATAGGACGGTGGGGTGGAAGAATAGGACGACGGTACCAGCGGTGCGGATGAGGATGATGCACGAGCCACGGCTGGATCTTCCGGGCGGCGTAAGGATGAAGGGTGCGACACTGGTGGTGGTGAGTCCCGCAGCCGCACAAGGCCAAGGGACGGAGACAGCAGACGACTCGGCCAAAGAGTCAGAGGAGCAGAAGTTGGCGTTGGATGCGTTTGGAGGGATGTTTGGGGAGGCAGCCAAAGCATTGGTCAAAAGTCGGAGTTACCTGCTTGAGATGAACTCGTTCTAGAAATCTAGAGTCCTACTTCCTACGTGTAATGTATCTATTATATATGTATCATACTATCATATCATGTATGCACGGGGTGGTTTTTCAATTTTCACTCTACCGTAACTGTTACCATTAATTCGTGTAAAACATGAATTGTGTGTGAGTTTATCTTCGTCACACGGCCCACCGTGTATTGGCAACATGCATCTCTTATGAATAATAATAACATACAACTACGACTCTACGGGAGATACGGGAGATGGAGATGTTTCCCATCCCATGTTCATGTACGGTTGAGAAAGTACGAGAGATGGATATGTTCCCCATATCATATGCGGTTCAAACCTGTGAGGAGCAAAATCACTCGAATTGTGGATTTATTTTAAGTTTGAGAAAAGGTTTATTCAAAGAAATCAAATTCAAGAGATAAAAGGGAGGGATGGACTCAATAGTCAATAGAGCCTGTCAGCAAAAGATTTCACATTTAAATAAGAAGCTAGTAGGACTTGAATTCAGTTGGTGGGAGGCTTTATGTGCAAAATCTCACAGTCATAGACTCGATGTCCTGATTCTTGAGGGATAAAGTTTTAATTTGGTAAATGAACAAATGGGAACTAGGGTGTAGGTAAGCAATCCAACAACCTCGATCGGAAATATTTTAATATGATATCACAACCAATAGCGCCCAAAATCTCAATCCAATGAATTGCTGCGTGGCAACTTCAGTTGACACTAGAACTAGAAGGAGAGAGAACCTACTACGCATTTGGCTGTCCTTCATGCCGTAAGCCCGTAAGTCTCAATGTCTCATTCCACTGCTTCCAGTCCCCACCACACACCTGCCCAGACGCCAAAGCCACAGGCCCGCAGTCAGAAATAAGCCCTATTTTCTAGGGTTCCTAATTCCTACTTCCTACCCTTTGGGCCCTCAACCGTCTACAAAGTCAATTGTTTGCTGAAACCTGAAAATATTAGTATTATGGAAGCGTTATGGGTTTAAAACCAAAAGTTGGTCCAAATAGGAATGTTCCTATAACTTATATGTTAAATATGAATATAGGATAGATAGATGGAATGGTACATTCCACAAGGGGGTTATGGGAATATGGGATGGGTGATGGAAAACAGTGGTGGGCCTGTATGCGACGACCAGCAAACAAGACACTTTGTCCAATATATTTAGTGGGAGAACGGCAAGCCCGTGCCCACACCTTTTCAACTACCTTTTGCAAGGGAGCTATTTTCAATACAAGACCATAAAGGATGCTTGAACGAGCTGTGCCCTAACTGAAGCGGAATTCATTCGGTTAAATGGTCTAGATCAGATCAGGGCCACTCTCCTTTACCCGTTTATATAATAATAAATTCTGTGCAGAATTTTCATACTCCATTTCATCTATGATTTAGACACGTCGAATGACAAGAAGGCGCATCCAGAGTTCATACTCCATTTCTCTGAAATTTGAAGCACCCTAAAAAGGGAAGGGAGGCTAGCAAGTAGCAAGGGCGCAAGTTGAAGCGTTGCAGTTACTTGTGGAATTCTTAGTAGTTGAATGATGGATGAAGTGCGTGGAATGTTAGCACAGAGAAGGAAGTCAAAGGAAGGACATAAATTCGTTTGGTGACTGGAGAGTTTTAGATGATTTTTTTTTTTGACTCGAAAGTTGAAGATCACGGATGTAGTTGCAACCAATCTTGATATTGTAATTGTAAAAATAATGATATAAAAAAGCACACAGATATGAATAAAAATAAAAGGCGTTACTGCAGAAAGTTGGAAAACAACCAACTTTTAGGTTGGGGATTGACCATCATTTTCAAGCCCCATCAAAAACCTAACAATTTTATAAAAATGGCACCATGTATCATCAAGTGAGTCCGGATCTGGTTCCAACACCTACTGCGGCTGTTGGTACCCTGTGTGTTGGGACCAGATCCTAATTCGTATGAAGTATGAAGTATGAAGTATGATGTCTCGCATCCATATTTCATTACCTTCAATTTATTTCTTATTTCTAGTAACTTGTCAAAGTAGTGTTGGTACCATTATTTTATTTTGTTTCCGCATGAAACGTTTAAGGTTCCTCCACCCCTTAATCAGTCAAAACCCCAATAAGGGGTGTATCGGTATTATTTTTATTTTTTAATTTTTTTAAGTCCAGTTCAAAGATGCTGGTTTAAGGTTCCTTCACCCCTTAATCAGTCAAAACCCCAATACATCTTTTATAAGGGTATATCAGGATATTCTTAATACGATACGTATCGTCCAATACGGATCGGTACGTAATGATACTTTGAACCTTGGTTTGATCATGTTTTACTCACTTCACCCACCCTTTTGGAGTAAGAAACACCAACATGCATTTGATGCTTATGCAAACAGCATCTCATACATGCATTTTTGAGGTATATTTGTTTCAACCATAAATAGTCTCAAATAACAATTGTATGCCCATTTGTATTGATCATCTCAAGACTTTTCAAGTATAAACAGAAATGGTGACTGACGTCTTTAAAGGTTTATCAGATTTTTTTTTTCAATCTTTCATGTTTTATCCTTAAAAATCACCATCATCATCATATGGGCCTTGTACCAATTATAAAAAGTCAATTACGTGAGGTTGTGTTTGGTTTTGTGGGTATTTATTGAAAAAATACCGCCACATCAGTGCTACACAGGCGTTGATATTTATTGCATATGAAACAAAATAAAACAACTGTTTAACAAATAAATGGTATAAAACTGAAATGTTTTGATTTTTGTGCATAGGGCATTTGGGAAAACACCAATTCCTTGTTTCCCCTAATGCCCCAGCGTTTCTTGAAACCAAATGCTGATGTGGCATACTTTAATAGGTATTAATCTGATGTGGAAAGTAAAAAATATTTAAAGTGAAAAAATACGAATAAAGGTTTAAAGTGAAAAAATACAAATAAACGCCTATCCATAAACACATACCAAATCATGTTTGGTCATTTCATTCCATTTAAACTTTAAAGCCATATCCATTCTATATCCATTGTTAAATTATTGATAAAGTGAATATTCAAAGAAAAAAAAATTCTGATGTACGTTGGAACCACTGAAAGTTGGAGAAACTGTTAAATGACCTGGGTACTCAGTATGGAGAAGCTTATTCGGTTCAAGATCCGCCATGCAAGTGGTAAATCTTAAAAACATTTGGTTACGAATGGATAGTGTTTCATTGAATAAGTTCTCTCACATGTTATAGTGGACAATTATAAGATCAAATCCCATTGTCACCAGGGTTAGGGTGTTATGCACATGGGGTCAATCCCATCCTCTAGCCCCATGAAACAACAAAATAAAGAAATATATAGAGAAAACATATGGGCTGTGTCTTTTCATTTGATTTGGGACATCAAATTAGGTTAATCTATAACTAAACTAATTAATGACCCTGTGTTGAGTAATTGTCAAATATACTTAATTATGCATTTTGTTTGTTTTTTTATAAAAATTAGGTAATTAAATCAGATTTTATTTGTAATCAATAATCCACATTATCCAAAAATTGCATATATCCAAAACATAGTCAATACAACGCCAATGTCGGGTCTTTTATTTTAATTAGGAAGTTAAATAAGATTTGACGTATTACTGGTATATCTTACCAAGAGAAGAAGCATAACCTGGACTATCATATATTTGAAGGAGAAGCCATCTTGTATAAGGGATTTATTTTGATATATAAAGTTCGCTTGTCTGATAATTTAGCTTTGACTGGATGAGAAGCTAGTCACATGTTTGGAGGAGAAACTCTCTTTGTGTGAGAATTTAGCTTTGCCTACATACTTGATACTCCAAAAAAATAAATAAATATACAAAGCATACAAATAGATAATAATAAAGATATACAAAATATACCCGAAGATAGATATGGCAATTTTACCCATAGGGTTTGGGGCGGGTACAAGTGGAGAATTTGAATTCAGGGTCGGGTACGGGGCAGGTAAAGCCTGGCCCCACTCCGCCTCATTGTCATTCCTATCTAGAGATAGGAATGGCAACAGGGCGGGGAGTACATTCTCCATCTTTGATCCCGACCCCCAAATCACCCCTATCTCCATCCCTGATTCTCGACGGGGAAAGGAATCCCCCCTCCATCCCCAATTCCAATGGGGATGAATTTTCTGTCGGAGACCCGAATCCCCGAAACTAAGAGAGAGAGAGGACTGTTGGGACTTGGGAGAGTTTATATTCATGATGACTGATGAGAGAGAGTTCGAAGGGTGACAGCGATGACGACGACGGTTCAGTTCTCTGGCCTCTCCTCTATTCGATGTTCGACGGGCGAGTGGGCAGTGGCAACAGTCAGCGACGACGGTTGGCAATCGACAGTCGGGGAATCGACGACGAAGATGAAGCTAGGGTTTACTGGTTTTGTGGTTCAGTTGCCTCTCTTGAGTCTTCTCTGTCGAATAGAGAAGAATGAAGACTGGTAACTGGTTTAGTCGAGGGTTAAAAATTGCCACCCACAGATATGAAATGATAAATAATAAAGATATTTTATAGGTATTCATCTATTTTCTTCTCCAAATTAAAGTATAAATGGAGGGAAATATGAAACAGCAAAAGGTAGGAAAGAAAATCTTCAAACTTGCTTGATGGGGGTGGAGGTAACTTCGAGTAAAACTTGAACACGTGGTGACTCCGAGGACGCCTTTCCCTATGAGCTTCCACCTTGGTAGATCAACACCACCTCGGACCTATGGAACTTACCTCGGATATCTACAGACCATCTTGCTCTACACAGTTCACCGGTGGCGAGCTGATTACCATTCTGAATCGTTCACCCGCTAAATGGTAGCTCAGCATACAACCGGCCAAGCTATATATATATATGAACAAAGAAACACACTCCATCGAGGTGAGCTATACCAGAAGAAGAAACAGCCAAGCTAGCTCCACTTCGTGTATATAGAGTAGCCATCTGGCAGCCCAGCCTGATAATGTCATCATCGCGGGTGGCTGTCCCGTCATCCAGTGGGACTCGGGCTTCCTCCATGCATCAACAACATAGCACGTGAGTGACCTGTACATGTTCCATTTGAATTCTAAGTGATGCAGCGCAATCCGGGCACTCCTAGCTAGCGGACGTCTGGCTTCTAGTTGGCGACGGACGGTACCTGAGAAGAGGAAGGTGAAGGATTCCCGGGAGACTTGCCCGGTGGGAATACTCTGATGCTTAAGTTAAAACACTTGAGAGAGCTGTAAGGAATGCAAAGAGAGCTACGAGTGCAAATAGCGCTAGATCAGTTAAAGTTCAAGATTAATTCCAGATCAATTCAAGATACCTTTGCCCCTTTGATACTGAGGCCTTTAAATACAGATGTCCTTGTCAAATCAGGCGTAACCGCCACTGGCCCTCTGGCATAGCCGTTATTTGCCAGGGTTGCGCAGGTAACCATTGCAAAGTACTGCCCAATCAGATGAGAGACAAGACCCGGAAAGGATAGACACGCCACCACCTGTCGAGAGACGTGGGTGCAGTCTACTGGGCTGGCAGGGACTGCGCCGTCAGTCAAGAGACGTGGTGCAGTCTGATGGGTACGGTCTCGTCAGATAAGAAGCTTCCTGAAAACGCCGCATCGCTTAGTAGCGAGCTGCCTTGTAGCGAGCTATCCCATAGCGAGCTCCTGCAGGTATCCCGAGGTGGTTCCGCTTGAGGTTGCCTTTGGGGCAGTCCTCTTGCCTAAGTATTGGAGCGAGCTAGTTATCCGAGCTCCCGAGTTGGGATAGACTTGACTTTGAGTATTCCCTTTTAGTACACTGAGGTCCTCGAGCTCGCGCTATAGCAAGCTCGTTCCGTGGCGAGCTGTTCCGCAAGGACCTTAACGAGCTCGTTACTCGGTTGTAGCCAGGCTGTCATGCTAAGTTGTTGCTTATGCTGAGTCACATCCACGTGTCGCCTTCTTAGCAGGTCGGGTCAAATCACCCTCCATCAATTGCCCCCCACTCCTTGGGCTAAGGATTCTACCCTAACGCGAGGAGTTCATGGAGTGTGATGGGTGGATTTGACCCGAAATTCAAACTTGATTGACCAATCGCATTAAATACACACGCGGATGTCAAGCGACTTCTGGACTTTTTGAATGCCAAAACGACTCTCAGTTCCGAAAGACGTGCAGCCGGCATTACCTTAATCATGGAAGACGTGCAACCAGTCACATTTTGATTTCAGAAGACGTGCGGTCAGCTTGACTACGAACCGTCAGATTCGCCTTAATCCGAGTCGTCGATTTGTGGGCACAGTGGCTACAAATAGGAGGGCCCCAAGCCTCATTTCCTTAACGCCAACTTGCCTTGCTTTCGGATTTGAGGTCGCGCCTTCACCAAGCTGCTCGAGCTCTTCTCCTGTTCACACCGTCTTTTCGGTTCAGTTTTTTCTTGGTGAGTCTTATTGCTTTGTCAGCAATGTCTGGGTATCCGTACAATGTCTTTCCCCGGGGCAGTAACCAAGATGACGCCCCTTCGAGCTCAAGGGGAGCTTGGGGGCAGGCTCCGGAGGCTCGGGAGGCCTCCGGTGAGACGGCTTCCACCTCCCGGGGCAGGGAGCCGGACACCTTTGATCCTTCCTCCATGTTGATGGAGAGACTCAGGACCTTGGTCCTCCAATTCAACCTTCCTAGAAACCTCATCTACAGACTCCCATTCGGTGACTATCCTTGGGAACACGGTCACGACGAGATCGTGGTCTTCCAGGAGCAGCTCATCGCTGGCCTTCGTCTTCCTTTGCATCCTTTGATAGTGGAGGTTTTAAACCACTTTAACGTTACTATAGATCAGCTTCACCCCAACTCAATCTTAAATGTAGTTGGGACAATTTCTTTGTTTTATGAATACTGTCTTCCTCTTGACCTCGACATCTTCTCCACCATCCTTTCTATCAAGAATGCTTCCCCTGGAGCGCCTCCAGAAAGGCGTTCCTATTATTTCTCTCCCCGTCTCGGCTTCAAGCTCTTACACGAGCTGGCGAACAGGATCCCGGATTGGAAGCGGGATTATTTTGTAGTTCGCAACCCCGAAGGGTGGTCCTTCCCAACCCATTGGTGGGCCGCCATCCAGGATTCGGGTGCTGACTTGAATCCAAAAGTTCGGGAAACGCTGCAATCCTAAGCAGTGGTTGGCTTCCATTGGTCAGACTACTTGACCGAGGACAAGCTCACACAGGCTGGCCTGAGCCCCGGTAGGTTGCCTTTTAGGCAACGCAATGCCTTGTGATTTTTTTTTTTTAGCTGGACTAATGCTTTGTGATTTTTGGCAGCCAACATGTCTGGTGTAGATGTGTGCCACCTTCTGTTGAGCAACCAAAAGCGCAGGGCGAAGAATTCGTGCCCTGACCGAGCTTCCACTTCCGGGAGCGTTGAGTTTGAGGCTACTGATCCAGCCTTCATTCCACCACTACCTGAGGTCCCACCGGTCTCGTTCGAGGGAGTAGCCACGGAAGGTGGTGCAGAAGAACGTGAGGACCCAGCGCAAGGGCAGTACCCTCTGTCTGAGCAGTCCCACCCCTTCGCCTTCGCGCAGTTCCCTACCGGGAACTGGGAAAGCGTCATTGACTTCACCTTGGCTTCGCGAAGGAGTCGGAAGGCGGTCACCCACGAGGAGGTCGCCAGCTGAGGAGGGATGGACCCTAAGCAGCTCGCCAGGCTGGCCTCAGCCCACTACATGGTGGTAAGTGGTTGCTTTCTTCTTTTCCCTTCTCTTTTCTTCTTTTTTCTTTTTTGACCTCGGCCTTTTGCTGGCAGGGGAACTCCGCCATCCATGCCATGGCCCTCCAGACCAACATCCACTCCGGCGACGCTCTTACTCAAAGGTCAAACATGCAGAAGCTCCAGGGCAAACTCGACTAGGCCCGAGGTGAAGTCCTTCAAGCTCGAAAGGGGAGCGAGGCCCAGGAACTGCTCGTCCGGGACCAGGAGGCACAGATCGTCCGGCTGTCTGAGGTGAGCGCTCGCTACTGGGAGGAGTCATCGAGGGTGATAGCGGAGAGCGAGCGAGCTAAGGCGGACTCGGATTTTTGACGCCATGGTGGAGGCTGAGCGAGCTAAGGCGGTGTGGGACTTCAAGGACTCCCAGGAGTACCACGACCTCTAGGTGGAGTACGGCTCGAGCTCCTACCGTTCTGGATCAAACTCTGCCACTGGCTGGTCCGGAAGAAGTTCTCCGGGCTCAACCTTGAGGGCATAACGATGAAGGGTCTGGATCCAGAGACGACGGACTTGGCGGAGGAGGAGGAGCTTGACTCTCCGGAGGATGACGAGGACGTGGAGGCGGTGGATCCTTGAGGCTGGTTGCTCTTGTTTTTCTCTTCTCGAATGTATTCTGAAGTGGTTGTTCCCGGGTATCTGAACCCAGTTTTAAATATTTCTTTTTTGATGAACTCTCTCGGGCTGTTAGGCCCTTTTTTTCTTTCTTTAATGAACTCTCAGGATGTTAAGCCCGATTTTTTATTTTTAAGAATTGGTAATGAGATGTCTTTTTCTTTCTGCTAAGTGTTGTATGCTCTTTACTTTCTGCCGAAGCGACTTTATCACTCAAGCTGTTAGAGCTACATACCCGAAGTAGGGTCTTTCGGTATTTGTTACCCTGAACTGTTCCCTCATGCTTGGGGTAGTTTTATGGTATACCCCGAGGTGGTTATCATAGTAAGCCCGAGCTGTATGCACCTGGGTTAAGTTGACGTAGGTTGTCCCTTATCGGATTCAACTAGTATACCGAGGCGAGCTACGCTTCATAGGGTTCCCGCCCGAGCTACCTATGCCTTCGGTATTAATACTTAGCCTTTGCCGATGAAACAATTAGGTCTTACACAATGCCGAGGTCTTAGTTAGCTCGGCGTTTTAGCCCTTAGGCTAAGGGAGTGACTTATAGTCCACTCTTGAAGTTCACCCATGCCATGGAGGTGACTGGGTCTTATCGCACCGAGGCCTTCGTTAGCTTGGCATTTTGGCCCTTAGGCTATGGGAGTGACTCATGGTCTACTCAGTAGTTCATAGGTAATATTGCCTTAAGTAGACAATATTCCATGCCCGAGGTACTTGTTTCCCTTCTAAGGTTTCGAGCTCGTATGTTCCTTCCCCGAGCACCCGCTTTACTCAGTAGGGTCTTTCCCAATTTGGCCCGAGTTTACCAACACCGGGCTCAGGCACCATAACTTTACGGAGGACCAGGTCGCCGATGCGGAGGCTCCGCTTCTTGACCCTGGTGTTATAGTACCGAGCTACTCTCTGCTAGTAGGCCGTGGTCCTAATGTATTCGAGGTCCCGTACCTCGTCAAGTAGGTCGAGGTTGGTTCGTAGCTCGTCTTCATTTGCCTTGTCATCATACGCTTCTAGTCGTAGCGAGGGAACCTCGATCTCGGCTGGGATGACTACTTCAGTGCCGTAGGTGAGGTTGAAGGGGGTCTCGCCTGTAGCGGTCTTCATTGTGGTCCGATAAGCCCATAGAACACTGGGTAGCTCCTTTGCCCATAGTCCTTTAGCTCGGTCCAGGCGTGCTTTCAGTCCGCGGAGGATAGCTCTGTTCGTGACTTCCGCTTCGCCGTTTGCTTGAGGGTGTGTGACTGAGGTAAAGTTCTGTTGAATTCCCATGTCTTGGCACCAGTTCTGGAACTTAATGTCCTCGAACTGCTTACTGTTATCAGAGATCAGTACCCGAGGTAACCCGAAGTGGCACACTATACTTTTCCAAAAGAAGTTTTGTACGTTCTAAGCTGTGATTATTATGAGAGGTTAAACTTCTACGCACTTAGTGAAATAATCAATTGCTACCACTAAGAACCTCCTTTGGCCTGTTGCTGGTGGAAACGGTCTGAGTATATCGATCCCCCACTGTGCGAAAGGCCATGGGCTGGTGAGATACTTCAGGTCGGCCGCAGGTTGATGGTGGATATTGGCACGCTTCTAGCACTTGTCACACTTTTTGATGAGCTCGATCGCATCTGCTTTCATTTTTGGCCAGTAGTATCCCTGTCATAGCGCTTTTTGGGTGAGGGCCCTGCTCCCCAAGTGTCCGCCGCACAGGCCCTCATGAGTGTCGTAGAGCACGAGCTCGACTTCGGAAGGTCGCAAGCCGCGTAGGTAGGAGAGCGTGTAAGATCTTCAGTACAGCCGTTCGTCTATCATGACGTATTTGGCCTCCTGATGCTCTACCCTTTTGGCGGCATTGCGGTTTGCAAGGAAGGTCCCGTGTAGCAGGAAGCTCACGAGCAGATCAATCCAGCTCGGCTCTGCTTGAACAATAGGAGCGACCTCCTTTGCCCCCCCCCCCGAGAATTCTAGGCCGAGGCAGAATCTCTATGTACACGGTTCTCATGGTAATATCGCTGGTGCTGGCTAACCGGGACAGAGCATCGGCCTCAGCGTTCTCCGACCTCAGGATTTGCTTGATGAAGTGTGACTGGAAGTTGAGCAGAGCCTCTCTTACTTTGGCTAAATAGGCAATCAGAGTTGGTTCGCGAGCTTCGTATTCACCTATGACTTGATTGACCATGAGCTGTGAATCACTGCAGATGACGATATGCTTGGCTTTCACCTCTTTGGCTAGAGCCAGCCCGGCTATCAACGCCTCGTACTCTGCTTCATTGTTGGATGTCGCAAACTCGAAGCGTAGTGCATACTCCAGTTTCGTGCCGCTTGGGCCGTACATAACGATTCCGGCTCCGCTGCCCTGCTGGTTTGACAAGCCATCTACGTGAAGGATCCAGGGCTCCTCATCCCAGTTCGCGCTTGGCCTAACTAGGAGAGATGCCAGACTGGTTACTACCTCACGGTGCTCGAGCTCAACCGGCCCGGGAGCTTCGGGCTCGCCGGAGCTGGGGGCCTCGTGCTCGACCGGCCTGAGGACTTCGGAGCTGAAAGTGCATTCCGCGACGAAGTCTGCTAAGGCTTGGGCCTTGATAGCAGTTCGCGGCTTGTATTGGAGATCATACTCGCTGAGCTCAACGGCCCACTTTGTCAGTCTACCGGAGACCTCGGGCTTGAGCAGAACTTACCTTAGAGGTTTGTTAGTGAGGATGATGACAGTGTGAGCTTGGAAGTACGAACGAAGCTTCCGGGCTGCAATAACTAGTGCACAGGCCAACTTTTCTATCTCTGGATATCTCATCTCTACTCCCTGCAACACTTTACTAACATAGTAGATAGGTCGTTGGACCCGATCTACCTCTTTTATCAGTACCGAGCTGACCACCTCGTCACTTGCCAAGAGGTACAACTCTAAAACATCGCCCTCCTTGGGTCGGGTTAAGACTGGTATACTAGCAAGGTACTTTTTGAGCTCGTCGAATGCGAGCTGGCACTCTTCGGTCCATTCAAAACCTTTGCTTTTAATTGCTTTAAAGAAAGTTAGGCAACGGTCCGACTTGGACATGAAGCGACTCAGAGCAGCTATTCGGCCATTCAGCCTCTGAACCTCCTTCAGTTTTCGGGGTGGTCTCATGTCTAGGATGGCCTTTATTTTATCCGGGTTAGCCTCAACGCTGTGCCGGTTAACGATGTACCCCAGGAATTTACCCAAGGTGACAACAAAGACACTTATTTGGGTTCAATTTCATGTTAAATCTACGTAAATTTTCAAAAACTGAATGCAAGTCTTGTATTAAATCATGCGAAAACTGGGTTTTGACGACCATGTCGTCTACATAACATTCTATTTTTCTGTCAATCAATGGCTCAAACAATTTATTTACAAGTCTCTAAAAGGTTGCCCCGGCATTTTTTAGCCCAAAGGGCATGACCTTGTAACAGTACAGGCCAAGCTCGGTTATGAAGGCAGTCTTTTCTTCATTAGCTGGGTCCATCCTGATCTGGTTGTAACCCGAATAGGCGTCTAGAAAGCTGAGCAACTCATGCCCTGAGGTCGCGTCCACTAGACGGTCGATCCTGGGGAGTGGGAAGCAGTCCTTTGGGCAAACTCGGTTCAGGTCGGTATAGTCGACGCACATGCACCATTTACCGTTAGCATTTTTTTCCAGAACGAGGTTGGCCACCCAGCTCAGGTAATGAACTTCCTTGATAAAATCGGTTGCAAGGAGCTTCCCGACCTCCTCGTCGACTGCCCTCCATCGCTCTGGGGCTAAGTTGCGTTTCTTCTGTCTAACGGGCCTAACTACAGGATCAGTATTAAGCTTGTGAGTTACGATGCTAGGGTCTATGCCAGGCATCTCCGCCGCGGACCATGCAAAAACATCTAAATTTTCAAGTAAGAAGTGTACCAGTTGAGACCGCAGAGGCTCCTCAATGGAAGCACCAATTTGAAGTGTCTGAGCTGGGTCCTCCGTCGATGTCGGGATGGAGACAGTCTCTTTTGTGGGCACAACTCGCTCCTCGCACTGCTCTGTAGGTCGCTCCAGCTCGAGGTCATCGGCCACCTTGGTTTTCCCTTTGAGAGCGGTGACGTAGCATTTCCGAGACTCAAGTTGGTCACCTCACGCTATCCCGATTCCGAAGCCCGTGGAGAACTTCATTGCCAAATAGTAAGTGGAGATCGCAACTCGTAGGGCATGGGTGATCGACTGACCTACTATGGCATTGTACGGGGAGGGGTTGCAACCACTAAGAAGTCGTGGTTGAGCCTCACTATGCTAGGCCAGGTGCCGACTTCCACAGGTACTGTAATCCTTCATAGGGGCTTGACTTCCTCTCCGTTGAAGCCTACCAGGGGAGTACTTGCGGGCTTCAGGTCGCTTTCTTGGAGCTGAAGTTGGTCAAAGGTTGCTTTGAAGAGGATATCTGCTGAGCTGCCCGAATCGATGAGGACACGCCTGACTTCAAAGTCATTGATCTTTATCTTTATGACGAGCGTGTCATCATGGGGGTAGTGGACCTCGCGCGCGTCGTCCTCTGTGAAAAAGATCGGGTCTTTCGTCCTTGGCCGCTTCCGGGGATTCTGTTCTTCCCTGGCGGCCTCGCAAGCTGATGTAATTTCTCAAGTATCTGCGACGGATGAGTTCCTCTATCTCGTCGCGGAGGTTTTTACAATTTTCGGTGCTATGACCGTGGTCTTTATGGAAACTACAATACAAATTTTTATTTCTTACATTAGGATCTGCCTTTAGCCGAGGTGGCCACTTCACATACGGGGCGTCCTTGATCGCCATGAGGATCTCGGCCCGCTTCGCGTTCAGGGGTGTGTAGTCCGTTCTTTCGGCCGTTGGAGCTCGGAAAGGCTGACTCGGCCTTGCCCCCCAAGCTAGGTCTTTCTTCTTCTTACCATCCCCTTGAATCAAGGGCCCTCCTTCCCTTTTTCTCTTCTTGGGCGCACTTACGCCCTTCTGGTTGATCTCCTCCTCCGTCCCTATAAACTGATCCGCGAGTTTGAGGAACTCAGTCACAATCTTGTGCTAATTAAGAACCACATGCCAGTTGAATTCTTTATGGGTAATGCCTCGCTTGGCTGCGGTGAGACAAACTGCGGGGTCCAGATGGGGTATTTGTAAACAAGCATCATTGAACCGCTTGATGTAACTCCGAATGGACTCCCCTTCCTTCTGAACTATGCCAAGGAGGCTCTCTTGAGTTCTTGGGCACCTCTTGCTGGTGACAAAATGGAAAGTGAAGACTTGCACGAACTGCGCCCAGCTTCTTATCGATCCAGGTGCGAGGTTCTGGTACCATGTGCGGGCCACTCCTTTGAAGGTGGTGGAGAAAGCCACATACATATAGGATTCAATGGCCCTTGCCAGGTGCATCTGGGACTGGAAGGTACCCACATGGTCATTTGGATCGAAGGATCCGTCATACTTATCCAGATGAGGGAGTTTGAAGTCCTTTGTCATAGGAACAACAAGAAGTTCTGGCAACAGAGGGGAAGGAACTGAAAGGAGAGGAGTAGCTTTTACTTCGTTTGAGCTTACCTCCTCCTTCCCATAGACGGCGCCAAATGATGCAGTGCAATCCGGGCACTCCTAGTTGGTGGATATTTGGCTCCTAGCTAGCGACGGGCGGTACCTGAGAAGAGGAAGGTGAAGGATTCCCGGGGAACTTGCCGAGTGGGAATACTCCGATGCTTAAGTTAGAACACTTGAGAGAGCTGTAAGGAATGCAAAGAGAGCTAAGACTGCAGATAGCGCTAGATTAGTTAAAGTTCAAGATTAATTCCAGATCAATTCAAGATACCTTTGCCCCTTCGACACTGGGGCCTCTAAATACAGATGTCCATGTCAAATCGGGCATAACCGCCACTGGCCCTCTGGCGCAGCCGTTATTTGCTTGGGCTGCGCAGGTAACTGTTGCAGAGTACTGCCCAATCGGATGAGAGACAAGACCCGGAAAGGACAGACACGCCACCACCTGTCGAGAGACGTGGGTACAGTCTGCTGGGTTGGCAGGGACTACGCCGTCAGTCAGGAGACGTGGTGCAGTCTGACGGGTACGGTCTTGTTAGATAAGAAGCTTCCTGAAAACGCCGCGTCGCTTAGTAGCGAGCTGCCTTGTAGCGAGCTATCCCATAGCGAGCTGCCTTGTAGCGAGCTCCTGGAGGTATCCCGAGGTGGTTCCGCCTGAGGTTGCCTTTGGGGCAGTCCTCTTGCCTAAGTATTGGAGCGAGCTGGTTATCCGAGCTCGCGAGCTGGGATAGACTTGACTTGGAGTATTCCCTTTTAGTACACTGGGGTCCTCGAGCTCACGCTGTAGTGAGCTCGTTCCGTGGCGAGCTGTTCCGCGAGAACCTTAACGAGCTCGTTACTCAGTTGTAGACAGGCTGTCATGCTGAATTGTTGCTTATGCTAAGTCACGTCCACGTGTTGCCTTCTTAGGAGGTCGGGTCAAATCACCTTCCATTACTAAGTGTCTTAACTGAGCACCAGGTGTCTTGTCCGAGCTGCTCTAGGTGTTTTGACTGAATTCCAGGTGTTTCACAAAGCCTCCAGGTGTCCAACACGTATCCTTTTGGCACGGGCATCTGAAACCTATTTACAAGTTAGTTCTACATTCATTTCATAGTTTTGACTTCACTAATTAATTAGCCTAACCACCTCGAACAGTTCGGCCTTTCTGACTTGATCATCGGAGACCTAAGCCCGGGTTCTCATCCCAGGCTCCCTAACTCCATCCAGCCCCCAAGCTGTGTTAGGTCACACACTTAAAGGTTGAGCCAAGGATACATTAATCAGAATATTTATGAAGAGGAGAAAAAGGTCAATTATGATCACCTGGAAAATATCATAAATATAACGTAGGAGGAGATGTTAGCAAAGTAAAAGCTTTGAAGATTCTTTAGTTTCGACAAACCAGCCAAAAAATAAACCTCTGCCATTCCTCAGCAGTCAGCACCACAGCACCGTTCCCACACTTGCAGAGGAAAATTACAAAACCCACCGACGTTGAGTTTAAGCCAATGTTGTCCCCTCCAACTCTGGATCTCCCACTCACATGTACTTACTCACAGAACACTACAGCCGTGCATTGTAAACATCTTTCGTGTATAAAGTTCTTATAGATAGGAAATCTGAATCCTTCATCCCCTTAACTCCCAAACACAGCCATAGTTTATAGGCTAATTAGGTTTGGTTAATTAGAGGGTAACGCAACCTGGCCGGAGTGTTAAGTCAGTTGGATTTCAAACTGACCAGTGCGGCAGTGCCAATTACGAAAGGTAGGTTAAGCCCTGCATTTGATTTCAAAATTGAAATAACCAGTGCAAAGTTGCAAACCCTAACAATTATAACTAAATCTACAAGATGGGATGTCATGGCACAGGTGGATAGATTTGGTGCTGCCATGACTTTGTCCTGTGTTTCAAGCTTCAATTACCAGCAGTGACTGGGTTCTATACAAATAGATCAGGTGGCTCAAAATTAGCATGCTCTTAAGTCTTTACTATTACTATTTCATTGGATTATGGAGAACATTTTCTCTTAGTGCTGTGATTATTTCCACGAAAAGAGATTGAAAACAAAGTTTTAACTGTGAAAATGGCTAAAAATTAACTCAATTATTATGAGATATGTAGACAGAACCTGCAGCCCTTCTAGACAACATATCAGGTATGTATACAATTGGATATAGTCAATATATATCAACGCTAAATTGGACCTTTGTATGTGGAGTTCTGTTAATTTGATTATGAATTTTTCATATTTTAAATTTTAAACATAAAATAGAAGTTGCATTTACTGGTAGGTTTGTTTTCAAAAGGGGTGCAACTTGTGTAGTTGTGTTGGCCTGATAAGAATTTTACAATTCTTCTGACTTTGGGGTTTTGGATTATGTTCATTGAAATTTTGAGAAAAGCCTAATTTAAATCCACCCTAATTGCACCTCTAATTTTGGACACATGGATGTTGTCTTCATATTTTAACAATAACTAGTAAATATGTACTTGTATTGAATGTGGCAATTTCCAATAACATTAATATTTTTAATATCCCATTTAAAAAGGATAAATAATCAAAGCATAGTATGTTAGTAGATTTAGATTTTATATTTCATTTTCATTGTTAATAAAAATACTTCTTATTTATCATATTTATTTTTGCTTAATATGATAAATATATAATATTATAAGTGTGCACAAATTTTATAGACAATTTTTTGTGTTTTCTATATTTTTTATTTCTATTTATTTTTTTAAGTTTTATTATATAATTATGACATCATGCCCTGGCCTATTTGACTTAAGAAAATCTCATTTTTGGGAAACTTTAAATTTTTTATTCTATTTATATATATATATAATTAATTCTAAAAGTAATTCACTTATTTTTGTTTGATATGATAAGTTTATAATATCTAAGATGCGTTAGAATTTTTTATAAAATTTATGTATTTTTTTATTTTTTGTGGTTTTATCTATTTTTTAAATTTTTATTATTTAGTTATGACAGCATTGGTTAACCCATTACTCAAATGATTGAACCATTATGGTGCAAGTCAAGTAGGTTGGGCTGAATTTAATCTTAACCTAGACCCAAACCTATGCATTGGACCTAATAGGGGGCAAGCATGGGTTGGTTTGGTTTGGTTCCATGGCAAAATTTGGAACCTACTCTGTAGGGGTAGGTTCTTGGTTTTTGGAACCGAAACCTACCTTGTGAAGATCGGTTTTGGCCTTAACAGTTATAGGGTTGGTTCTAGGGTCAACCCATGGAACCTATTCTTTCTTTACTTCCCCCCCTCAAGAAAAAAAAATGAAACATGTCCTTCAAAAACTTGATTTTCAATAATAATAATAATATATATAGCTTAAAATATTATCTTTATTAATTAAATTGAGTAATTTAATATGTAGATAATCATAATATTTAAATATATGGTTGAAAATTTGTCATTATAATTTAAATTTTGTTAATATTAACTTTTACATTATTTATTTTACACATACAAATATAAAAATGAAAACAAATAATCAAATCACTTAAGTAACTCGATGGTCAAGTGAGACCATGAATTTTATAACCATGAGTTCCTAAGCTCAAATCTTTACATCCTTAAAAATATTTTAGGGTTTATTTCAAAGCAAATTTGGTTCCAAGGCAGGTTCTACCAAGCCCAACTTGGACCCAACTTGTTTGTTTTGAAATTTAATGCACTTAGGTTAGTCTTGGACTTGGTTTTGTTGATTAGTCACATTACAAAATTTGACATAAAATGTATATGCATAATTGCACATACATGTATATATGCAAAATATGTTCTATATATGTATTTATGATTGTATGTATATAATTAGGCTTTACTTTAGCTACCTAAGATCTAGGCTTAGGCCTAACCTAAAAAATAAAAAAGCCCAAACTTTTGAGACTAGGCCTAAGCCCAAGTCAAAGGCTAAAAATTGAAGCTAGCCTATTTAAAATTACAAGTTGGGTCAATTCAAGCTCGAGTTAAGCTCACCTAATTTTACTTATATTTCTACTATTAATAAAAGTAACTCTTATCTATCACACTTATTTTAGTTTAATGCGATGAATAGGGGTGCAAGTTGGGCGGGTTGGGCCGGGTTTATGGTCAACCCAGGCCCGACCCTAAAATTTGAGCTTAAGGCTCAAGTCGGTCAAGCCCGATTTTCCCAACCCGAGCCCAACCAACCCTATCATTTGATGCACTTGGGTTGGGTTCGGGCCCGGGCCGGGCTTGGGTTGATCAATGGACCCACTCTAAAATTATACATATATAAATGTATTTATGTAAATATATATACATATGTTTATGTATGTATGTAAATATTTATGTAAAATATATACACAAATGTGTATGTATATATATGTAAATATGTATGCAACATTTATATATATATATATATACACATATATGTATAAATGTATATAATTGGGTCAGGCTTGGGCTGGGTTCAGGCTACCTAAAGGCTAGGCCCGAGCCTGGCCCGAAAAATAAATAAAACCCAACTTCTTGGGCCTGAGCCCAGCCCGAAGACTTCCAAGCCCAGCCCGTGTAAAATTCTGGGTTGGGTCGGTTCAGGCTCGGGCTGGGCCCGCCCAAGTTGCACCCCTAGCGATGAATACATAATATTAGAGATGCGTCCAAATGCTTTCTTTAAATTACGTTTTTACCTAGATAGTTAAAGAGGGACTAAATTCATAAATATGGGTGTTTTAGTCAAGAAAGCTCATCTATTTAATGTGTCTTAAATCTAAGATTTAATGGAAGGAAATGGGAGTTAATACCTTAAATAAGACTTAATGGTGAAGAATATAATGAATTTAATAAAAGCAGTAATTTAAGTTATGTTTTTTGCCCTCATAATAAAGGGAGACCAAATTTAAATAATAATGGTATTTTAATTAGTAAAAAAAACCCAAAATCTAGACCTCATTCACACTTTTAATAATAATATAGATATAGATGAATGTGATACTAAGTCCATGTTTGGGAGTGCTTATCTAAATAAACACTTATTCTGAGTAGGACCACACCAATAAATACTTATTTGCATTTGGAAAATAAATCCAAATAAAATAAACACTTATTTAAGAAGTCCAAATTTTGAGCATATTTCCTTTCTGGCCCCTCTTGGCCCATAGGTCATTTTAAAAAAACCTATACAACCCTTGTTTCAAATAAGCACTCTCAAACTTAGCCTAAATATTTGGGGTGCTCACGGTTTGGTGGGCCACTGGGCCTATTTTTGAAACTGAACTGGGGTTACCCGTTGAAACCAAATTGAAGCCGATTGGTTAACCGATTGAGCGGTTCAATTAACCATCAATTTGGTTCGTCGATTTTTCAGTTTTTATATTTACAATATTTATTATAAAAAATATATAAATATAATAAAAAATTAGAAATATTTATAAAATATTATATTTAAATAATAAATAATATATTATATATTATATATTATAAAAATATATTTATATATAATGCATATTTATTAATTCATAATATCTAAAAATATATAACATACATAAATATATAAAAATATATGTATATTAGTCAGTTTGGTTAATCGCCAGTTTTCTATATTAATTAACCAAAACTGAGCCGATACCTTCAGTTTTTTAAAAATACTGAATCGAAACCGAACGGTCTGATTCAATTAATCGGATTTTCAGCTTGATTAAGGTTGAATTCTCGGTTCTTTTGGATTTTTCTTGCTCACCCCTCCTAAATATAACGAAATGAATGAAATGTTGATACAAGATTCAAATGATGATGACGATGAGATGGGATAAGATGTTTTAGGCTGAATTCTTGTCCATGAGTGAAGGGTGGGAGAAGTCTTTTTGATGTACTTGTTTGTTGATGGAAGATCACCATGTGATCCCACCAGTAAACCTATCTCCCCTTAGGACAAGATGCATCATCGCACCCAATCATGGGTTTTAACAGGTGGATTTGTGTAACAGTGTAAGATGGGATTTATGCAAATTCAAGGTGGGGTATAATTTTCAATCCAATGGACAGTGTTAGTCACCGAAAAAAAAAGGATAGACAATATTTATTTAGTTAAATGGTCTCTTGGGATCATCATTTTAGCATATATATATATATAATCCGGAGGTAAAAATATGGTTTATATTAGATGTAATTTATATTTTATTTTTTAATTTTTATAAATAAAAAATAAAAAAATTGAAATTTGAAGCCACAGAAGGTATTTTTTGGCAAAAATAATGGGGTAAGGCAAAGATCACTGCAATCGAACAACTAAGTACAAAGTTGTAGTCTTCGAAAATTTCAACATATTTTAGTATGTAACCTCTGACCTAAACATTGGGTTGAATGGTTAAATGGTTCAATTGCCTGAATCAGACATTTTTTGATTAAGTCAACAATTTTGGGCCAATTTTTAGATTTTAGGAAAATTGGGTCCCCAAAACGGGACTAGGTAATGATTCGAACAATTTGGCTTTTGGATAAATGGCGGGTTGAAACATTGATTTTTAGTGGTTTCTAGTTTAGTTACTCATCCACATAAGTACTTTTTTTTTTTAATTAAAAACGAATTGGATGCTGAAATATTCAAAGATAAGAAAAAAAATTTAATACTTTATAGTTCTTATGAAACTATTGGAATACTTTATTTTTAATATAAAAATATGAATTTATTTGTAAAAAAAACGTACGAGTCCAAAAAAAATAGTATGGGTCCTGGATGGTATAGTTTCCAGTTGCCACTATTTATGAGCTGGGTAGTCTAACGGGCCGGGGCAGGCCGGCCCATTGTTTCTTGGTCTTTAGCATGATTTTGGGCCTGAGATTTGGACCCGAAATACTAGCTCAACTTTTTTATATAATAAAAATATATTTTACATTGTTTCTTTATTTTTCATCTTTTTTCTGAAAAGATAGTAAGATATTTTAATATTTTTATGTTTTGAGGTAATTTAATATAAATAAATTAATTTTATTGTTGAGTAAAATTATTTTTTTGACCAATTTGTAAGTCGGGCTTCGGGCCTGGGCTTCGAACTTTATACAAGAGCCGGATTCAGGCTCAAAATGTAGGCCCAATAGGCGGATCGCTTATAATCTTGGGCCTGAACGCGTTCTATTAATAAAGATGCAAATCACGGCTCGAACCCAGCCCGTGAACAGGTATAGTTGCCACTTGCCGGTAATGGTCCTCAGGTTGGGCGATGGGCTGGATTTATTCTAGTGGATACCAATCTGACGAAAGAGCGCTTCCTCCTGTCCTGCGTTGAGTCATTCATCTTCTTTCTGGAGTCAGGAGTCTGGACAGGAGAGGGATAGGTACTACCGTACTAGCTTTCTTGTGGGAGAGGGAGAGAACGAACCTAATGAGCTTAGCACTATTACAGGGCTACTCTTCTGCTGAAGAAGAGGAAGAAGAGCCGTTGTTAGATGAGAACTCCTCGGACGACGACATAGAAGATATCATCTCCAGCCGTTCGAGGGTCGAGAAAAGTTTGTTCGATCTCCCCAAGCCGTCCGGCAAATCATTGCTACCATCCGCGTTTGAGGCATTCTCCGAGGTACCTTTCATGCCCTTAGTTTACCCAATAGACGTTAAGCTAATTCCTCCTTTTGAATTTCCTATCCTACCTATTTATTATTTTTTTTTCCATTCCTTTTTTCTTCTGGTTCTTGGAGATTTCAGGACCTCCGGAGTTTCTTAACAATTCCGTCTCCGAACATGCTTCTGTTGACGACATCGACAAGACAAGGAGACGCGGTGGTCGGAAATATCATAGGGAGAAGAAGGATCTGCCTGCTGGTATAATTTGATTTGATTTTGTTATTGTATCCCTTGTTATGTTCTTTTGGGTTTCTTTCAGCTTTGAACGAATGGCAAAAGAAATAAAAACGCGTCCTTTCTAGTGTTTATTTCCCAAAACCTTGTCCCAACGGCTAATTGTCCTTGCATTCACAAGCTGAAAAGGAAAAGAAAAGTAAAAGAAGTATACACTATTTTGATTACTAATAGAGGAAGTATACGTTTTCTTCCTTGTTACTATTCCCCGTGTTGATTCTACTATTTAAGGGGGATTTTCTTTGGAAGGCCATTCTCAAGAAAAGTCAAGTGGGTAATTACAGTGTTGATATCCCTGTCTTTTACATTGGTTTCCAATTTTTCTTCATGTTGATGGAGTGTATTCTGCCGTTACTTCTTTTGTGTTTTTCTATCTATTGTCTCCGATGTTTGCACTTGAAAGGGTGGAAATCATTCTTATTTTTCTGGGTCCGATTTTCAGGAAGAAAATGTTTTGTTTTTTTTTTTTTTCATGTATTTGGTTGCATGAAGAAAGAGTAGGAGATTTCCATTTTTTCCCCCTGAAAATACAATGTATGTTTCCACTAAATGTCTTTTGTTCCAATTTCAAATAAGACAATTCTGCTCTTTTACTTGCGAAGAAAGGCGGCCTGTTAAAATTTGTTTATTATTTGTCCTCTCTTAGTTTGGTAATTATTTCCTTTTTTTTTCGAAACTGTAAGGTCAAGTATTTCATTAAAAAAAACCAACAACAATGAAGCCCTTGTACAATGAGAGATGAACAGAGGACAGCCCAGTGCACGAATAATTGGTAATTATTTCTAACAATCAAAGTATTTTGGACCATTGAAAGAAGAATTGGAAACACCGTTTATCACCTATGTTCTCATACCTTGATACTTATTAAAAGGCAGCCCAGTGCACGAGTATGTATGTATGCATTTTGTTCTTTACCATTTTATACTTTGTAAATTGTAACAGCTACTCCGTTTTATTAGTGCCTCCATTCATTCCCTCTTTTGCATGACCACACTATTTCAGCTGAACTTTCTTTTTTCTTATTAGCATTGGCTTCTATTCAGTGTTCCTTGAGTATGCCGATTTGTAGCCTTACATCCCCTTCACTTGCCACTCATCTGCTCATCCATCTTGACATCCTCTTTTTTGATACAACAATTGATATTTTATTAATCTTGAGTAAAAGATAAATATATACGTTAGGTGCCAAGACCCTGAAATATAGGTTAGCAATTGTTACCTAATCCTTCCCCTCCCCCACCCCATCCCCTTTTTTCTTATAAATTCAACTATCCATCATACAATGCCCAAGAATAGTTGATCCCTGTCACCCTTGTTTAGCATTGTGTCAAGTCAACCAAAGAGTTTTCTGATCTTGGAATCCATGAGTAAGTAATTATCAAATCTCTAGCCAGCTGCCTTATTTTCCTCCTAGTAGTTTTCTATTGCCACTAGCTTTTACTTCAATTCCCGAGCCAGTACACTACCACCTCTGAATCTCTCTTCACCACTAATTTAAGTGAACCCTCTCCACCTCCAGCATTCTCTTATTGACATGTGCTCACCTTCGCTTCAAATGATATATGGTAGCTGTATGAGACTTTTGAACAACATCTCCACTTGGCAACTCTAAGTTAAATAATTCATCAATATCAAAAATCTCTTGTTTCTGATGCTACATTTACTATCTAAATAATCTTCCTTCTATTAAAACCCTTTCAAAGTGTAGCATCCTTCTATAGTTCTAGCTTTGCATTTAACCCTCCTCTTCCCTTTCTGATATTTTACAAATTGGGAGACCAAAGCAAGAAGCTAGTGAAGCTCCAAAAATGACTCTGGAAACAGAAATTGGGTCATTGCACCATCAACCCAGTGCTAGTTAATAGCAGTGCTTAATTACTTATATTTTATGTTCCGTCTCTTGATTTTTGGTTTTGTATTTTGCACCTTTTTTTCTATTTTCTTTATATAATTTCTTTCCCCCTATTTTTATATAAAATCCATATTTTGTTCTACCATTCTTTTTTTCCTTTTTCTTCCTTGTTTGTTATTTTTATCACTAATATCTCTCTCTCTCTCTCTCTCACTCACTCACAAACACAACACACATATTTTTTTTTGATACACAAGGAAAAGCTTAACAAAACCTAGGAAAAGAGCTATCGATTACATCTGACAAGTGACAACAAGAGGAAATTTAGGGCCCCCAAAGAAGAGCACCTGACTTCAGCTGCAGAGAACGCTTCGTTGGCTAACCAGTCAACTACTTGATTTCCTTTTCTGTGAGTGCGATTGTAGGTGATGTTGATGTTGTTTTCTCGAGCAATATTCAAGCACTCTTCTTTGATTATGCTGCACCTCCACATAGTTGTTGCCGACCCCACAAGAGCATCAATTGTTGACTTCAAGTCACCTTCAATAATGTAGTTGCTAAAACCAAGCGCTTTGGCAAGCTTATGGGCATCAAGCCCAGCCCTCATTTCGGCTGACATTATTAGTTTTTCCACTTCTATCCGCCCCCTAGTTTCTAACAATGCATCCATTCCATAGACCATAAGTGCAATTTTCATCCTGTTTCCTAGATGCATCAAAGTTTATCTTAATCATTTCTGGGCTTGGTTGGTGCCACTTGACCCAAATTACAGTTTGACCTCTTTTGGGTGTACTCCTGGGCTTTTCTTACTATTTCTCAGGGCATATAAGAATTATTTTTAAATAATTTTTATTCCTGTTCTTCCAGATATATACCACATTAAAAAACTTATTTTTTTCCCACAACACCACAACACACATATTAATGTAAGATAAATGAAACCTACAATTTTTTTTTTTTGTCAAGGATAGAAAACTTCTTTTAATAAAAAAAAATGGTTTTAGAGCTCTAGGTGGCACTATTTTGCTTTTAATAGTTCACTTTTTTGGAGATAGGAAAAGGGTGGGGGGGGGGGTTAGGTCTTATGATTTTGGAATTTTCTTAGGAGTGGAAAGATTAGGTTTATTGGGCTGTGGATAACAATGGAGAAATATAAGAATTCTTTTAAGAATTCAAGATCAAGAAGTGACTATAATTAAGAAATTAATTCAAGAACTAGAAATCAAATTCAAGATTTAGGAATATCAGACTGGAAGGAAGAGCTATACTTTAAATTCAAGGAACTAGATTCATAAACGAAGCACATGATATCTTAAACAATAAATAGAAATATGGATAATTAAATTTAGGAGTCTCACCTCTACTGCAAGAATCATGAATAAGGCCTTAAGGAAGTCATCAACATCTGGAAGTTCTTGAGAGTTAGCACCGAAAGTCATATGAGTCCATATTGGCTTCACAATAGAACAAAGAAAATGTTTTTTTCCCTACTTTTTTTTTTGAAAGATGAAAATGAAATTTTATTGAACTGAGAAAAGATAGGCCAAGGGAGAGGTCCCCTTGATACTACTACAAAGGGTTATCCACTGAGACAATACATCAGAACATCAAAACAGACTGCAAGGCAAAGATTTTTTTTTCCTACTTTTGATATTGGAATGAATACATTTCTCTGGCTTCCCCTAGTTTGTTCTTTTGTTTACTTTTGTGAAGCAAAATTTATAGGATCCTAGACCAGCACAACAGTATGCAGACAACAACCAAAGCCCAGGCCCTGAAGGCAGTAGCTTAGGAAGAGTATCCCGTGTAGACCAGGAAGCCACATCAGCATAACTAACTCGACAGTCCCATGTGCATGGAGGCAGCTTGACAGTAGCCTGTTTTGATTCAATATAAATAGCATGAGAAACCCTACAAGTGCATGGAAAATATCTGAATCACTTTTCTTCTTCAACCTCTCTTCTTCTTCTTCTTCTCTCTACTATTCCATTTCAGGAGGAAGAGCTCCCTCGAAGAAGCTCATTAGAAGTGTTCTTATCAATTAGTATCAGAGCCAACGATCTAGGATGCCCAGCACCCACGCTAGCTCATCGGAAGAAAGGATGGATAGGATGGAAGGATAGCTCCACAAGCTAGACGGTGATTTGAAGAAAATGAAGGAGACCCTCTCTGTTTTCATATCTTAGTTTGAGAAAGGATCAGCACGATTGATGAAGGATGGCGAGCAGGAAGGCTCCAGTGGTGACAGCCAGCGGGTAGCCGGAGCTCCTCATGTCAGGAGTGCGAAAGTTAACTTCCCAGTCTTCTCAGGTGAGGATGATCCTGTCCCTTGGGTTAACCAAGCCGAACAATATTTTGAATACCAGGACATCCCTGCTTCTTAGAGGCTCCAACTCGTTTTGATTCACTTGGATGGAGAGGCCAACGTCTGGTACCAATGGTATTGGAGGTCTCACTCTCAACTGACTTGGCTCGACTTCATCGAAGCACTCATTGTGCGCTTCGGATCCTCTGGGTTTGATGATTTTGATGAAGCTCTTGCCAAGCTGCGACAGATGGTCTTGGTAAGAGAATACCAAAACCATTTTGAGAAACTGGCTTCTTGAGTTCATAGCTGGCCGGAGAATGCCTTAACGGGAAGCTTTGTTGGTGGGCTTAGGGAAGATATCAGGCTCGAAGTGAAAGCCATGTGACCTCCAATGGTGGTGGCTGCCATGGGGTTGGCTAGGCTTTTCGAAGAAAAGCTCGACCGATCCAAGAAGATGAGCCATCCCTTGGGCCCGCTCCTTAAAAACCTGCCCGGACCACCAATTAGACCAGAAAGGGCTTCGGTTCAAAGGGGACTTCTGGCTCGGATTGAACCAAGTACGCCCAGAACTGTGACCCGGGCCCTAGTTCCCATTAAAAAGCTTTCATGGGCTGAGATGCAGGCCTTTAGGGATAAAGGACTATGTTATAATTGTGAAGAGAAATTTGGCCCAGCGCATCGTTGTAAGGCCTAACAACTTTTTCTCTTGCAACCTGAGGAGGTTGAGAATGATTCCAAAGAAGCTGAGGATCCACCCATCGGGCCCACTAATTCAGATGACCCTGACTCCTATGAGGTTTCACTCCAGGCACTTACTGGAATTAAGGCCCCTCAGACAATGAAAATTCGGGGTTCCCTTATGGGTAGGGAGGTAGTGGTTTTTGTGGACAGTGGAAGCTCATTGAATTTTATTACTACCTGGCTGACTAAACAAACAGGGATAGCAGTGGAAGCCATAGACCCCTTTGCAGTCCACGTGGCCAACGGCCACAAAATTGTGTGACAGGATATGTAGACAGGTAGGACTGAGAATACAGGCATGCATCTTCAGTGTTGATTTGCACCCACTTGAATTTTTTGGGACTGATATCACCTTGGGCATCCCATGGTTGTGCCAAGTGGGCCCTATGTATTGTGACTGGGCCCAACTTACTATTGACATTGTCCTAAATGGGGTTCCTTACTGTCTCCAAGGGATGGAACCAAATGGCACCATTACTGATTCACCCAAGGCTGTGTTGAAATCTTGTCACGCCTATGGAAGTCCTACTTTCCTATGTCTGGGGGGTATGGGCCAGGGCCCAACTTTGACTGAATCGGGTGAAGGATTGGTTAACCCCAAAATGCAAATTCAACTACAGCAGCTTCTGAGTGATTTCTCAGATGTGTTTCAGGAACCCACTGCCTTACCTCTGGTACGTCTCCATGACCACAAAATTACCCTACAACCTGGGGCAGCTCCCACCAACGCAAGGCCTTTTCGCTACTCCCATTATCAGAGAATGGAGATAGAAAAGATGGTTAATGATCTGCTGGAGAAGAAATTTAAAATTTATTCAGCCTATCAAAAAAAAAAAAAAAAAAAGAAAGATGGGCAACTCTGTGTTGATTATTGTGCTCTTAACCACATTACTATGAAGGACAGGTTTCCCATTCCCCTTGTCGAAAAATTGTTTGATGAGTTGGGGCAAGCCGTGTTTTTCTCTAAGCTGGATTTACATTCAGGTTACCATTAGATACGTGTGCACCCTCTCGACATTCACAAGACAACTTTTAGAACCCTGGATGGTCTGTATGAATTTTTGGTTATGCCCTTTGGGCTTTCCAATTCTCCCTCCACTTTCCAAAGGCTTATGAATGAGGTTTTTAAACCACATCTGCGTCGCTTTATATTGGTTTTCTTTAATGATATTCTAGTCTACAGTCCATCGTGGCAGGATCATATGGAGCACCTTCACAGCACTTTGACTCTTCTCCGTAAGCACCAGCTTTATGCCAAAACAAGCAAGCGCTCTTTCGGTCAGACCCGTATCCAGTACTTAGGCCACATCATAGAGGGCGGAATAGTCTATACAGACCCAGAAAAAGTCAAGTGCATGGTTTATTGGGCCAGACCCACATCTCTGAAGTCCTTACGTGGGTTTTTGGGTCTGACTGGTTACTACAGGTGGTTTATTCAGGGATACAGCACCCTTGCAGTGCCTTTAACACAACTATTGAAGAAGAATTTGTTTGAGTGGAACCCCCAAGCTGAGCAAGCGTTTCAGTCCCTTAAGCAGGCGGTTACCTCTCCCCCCACTTTAATTCTGCCAGATTTTTCTAAAGAGTTTATTATCGAAACTGATGCCTCAGGTCAGGGTGTGGGTGCTGTATTAATGAAAGGAGGTCAGCCGGTCACTTATTTCAAGAAGGTTTTGCCCGGTCCAAGACCACTTATGAAAAAGAGTTGATGGCTATTGTACATGCCATCCAAAAGTGGTAGGCTTACTTGTTGGGCCGAAGGTTCACATTCAGGACAGACCACAGGAGCATCCGACACCTGTTGGATCAGCGTGTTCTCAGCCTGGAACAGCAGCGATGGGCTTACAAACTGCTGGGCATAGTTTTCAAGGTGCCAAGGCGAGGCCAAGGTTCAAAGTATTGATACGATACGAGTTTCGGCTGTATCGTATCAGCACTTAGAAACGGCCAAAACTCTATTTTTTTTATTTTTTTGGAAAGCTTATAACCTGTTTTTTATTATTAAAAAAATTGGGGATCCGGTGTTTCGGACCGTATCATTTTCAAAAGATACGATACGATACGCCCGATACGGGGCATATCGTATCGATACTTTGAACCATGGGCGAGGCTAGGCGATAGGGGGGCGCTTTGTCGCCTTGTCGCCTAGGCGATGGATTTTTTTAAGTGAAAAATACATATCCTAGGTAGTTCCCTAGGTTCCATAACCATCTTTCCTTAATAACTATCCATAATTTTCATAAGAAAATTATAAACTTCATGTTTATGTCTAGAAAGTCAACATATTTATGA
>NW_010729130.1:1945736-1971567 GCF_000365185.1 Nelumbo nucifera
CAGGTATTATGGGCCCTACAAGGTGCTGGAAAGAGTGGGCCCTGTTTCTTACAGATTGGACCTCCCTGCTACCTCGAAGCTTCATCCGGTGTTTCACATCTCTCTTCTCAAGAAGGCTGTGGGAAATCATACTCCTATCTCATCTAGCTTACCCCAATTCACTGAAGAAGGGGACATTTACACAGAGCCCATCAAAATTGTGGATTTCCGATGGGTTCAACGAGGTGGGCAGGTTGTACCAGAAGCCAAGGTAGAATGGGCCGGGCTGCTCCCAGAAGATGCCACCTGGGAATCTTATCTGAGGCTAAATGAGAGGTTCCCGAACCTAGACCTTGAGGGCAAGGTCAATGCTAAGGAGGGAGGAATTGTTGGGACCCAAATACCTTCCCCGAACCCAACAAAGGGAGTGGAGCAGGCCACTACCCATCAGCAGTACTCAAAGGAGGCAGAAAGGACAGGCGACAGAGCCTCAGAATTAGTTACACACACAGAGGGTGATTCTGCCGACAGAAGATATTCCCTCCATGATATTTCCCAGAGTTGGTTATCCTGCCAATCAGAGGATATTCCCTCTATGATTACACCTGTAGGCCAGCTATATAAGGCCATACTCTTACAATGAAAGGCATGAATGAATATCCCCTGTTTCTCTCTCACTGAATCCCGCTTTTCCTACCTTCCTCTCTCTTCTTCCTCTCCACTTTCTGTTTCAAGAGGTTAAGCCACCCTCGAAGGGGCTTCCGAGGTGAGCGGTATCTCACCAGTTTGTGTTGATTAAACCCTAACAAATAAGAAAATAATAAAAAGCAATTAGTTTATAAACACAAAAAATGAATATTTTTGTTTAATAATGTCTATTTTATAATTATAATCTCAAAAAAGTAACAATATGAAAGTATTTTATAAGACTATACAAAACTGCTAGGCGACTGGGCGAGGTGAGCCTCCAAAGGCGCCTTGTCGCCTTGACAACTATGCTGCTGGGGTATGATTTCCATATAGAGTATAAACCGGGTTCAGCTAACTCGATGGCTGACAGCCTGTCCCTAGCCGCGGAACTACACTCATTGGGTCTCTCCCAGTCCACTTACCCTCTGCTAGACCAGATAAAGGCAGAGGCCCATCGAGACCCAATTCTGTCATAGATCTGCTCCAAGTGGGAACTGGATCCAGCTTCTGTGCCTGGGCATACCGTGATGGATTCTACTCTATTTTACAAGGGGAGGTTAGTGGTGGCATTGCCCTTTGTTCACTATGGGGATTTGCTATGTATTTTCCATGATTCCACATTAGGGGGTCATTCCGGAGTTTTTTGTACCTATAAGAGGCTATCGAATCATTATTATTGGAGAGGAATGAAGTCCATGGTCCGACAGTATGTGGCCCAATGCTCCATCTACCAACAACAAAAATATAGTACTCAACTTCCTACAGGCCTGTTACAACCTCTCCCCATACCGGACAAGGTTTGGGATGACATAACCATGGATTTTATCACTGGGTTACCTAAGTCTCAAGGGAAATCTGTTATACTAGTTGTGGCGGACATGTTGAGCAAGTATGCCCATTTCGTAGCTCTCTCACATCTGTACACAGCAGCGGTGGCCAGGGCCTATGTTCAGGAGGTAGCCAAACTACATGGCACCCCCAACTCTATACTCACTGATAGGGACCCACTGTTCATGAGTCATTTCTGGGAAGCTTACTTCTAGGCTCTAAGGGTTCGAATGGTGCACACAACCAGTTACCATCCGCAAACTGATGGACAGTCTGAAGTGGTCAACCGTTGTTTGGAAACCTATTTACGGTGTTTCATGGTGACAAGCCTAAACAGTGGACTACATGGTTCCCATGGGCCGAATTCTGGTATAACACTTCCTTCCAGGTATCAGCAGGTACTACTCCATTTAAAATCCTTTATGGTGCGATCCTCCTGCTGTGTTACCCTATGAGAAGGGATCTACTGCTGTAGCTGAAGTAGAAGAATAGCTCTCCACTAGAGACAAGGTGCTCAAGGACCTGAAGTTAACACCTGCAGGAAGCCCAACAGAGCATGAAGCTCTCCTATGATAAAAAACACAGAGAATTGGAGTTTCAGGTTGGAGACTATGTATACCTTAAGCTTCAGCCATATAGACAAATTTCTGTGGTGTCTCAACCTTGACAGAAACTTGCACCACACTACTTAAGTTAGCTGAGAGGGTGGGACAGGTGGCCTATAGGTTGGATCTACCGGCTGGTTTCAAATTGCACCCAGTGTTCCATGTGAGTCTGCTGAAACCATGCCTATCCCCTTCAGCCAGAGTTAGCAGCTCTCTACCTCAGTTCTCAGACGAAGGGTCTCTCTTGCTGGAACCCCAGTCTGTGCATGGCTTCAGATGGGTGAGATCTGGTTAAAAAAAGGTCCAACAGGCTCTGGTTAAGTGGAAGAACCTTCCAGTTGAAGATGCAACATGGGAGGACATCTCAAGACTGCAGTTACAATTCCCTGATTTCAACCTTGAGGACAAGGTTGAATCTAAAGCGGGTGGGGTCGATAGGATCCTGGACCAGCACTACAGTATGCAGGCAACAACCAAAGCCCAGGCCCAACAACCTCCAAATCTGATTACCGAAGGCAGTAGCTCAGGAAGAGTACCCCGTGTAGTTCAGTTCATCAAGTTCGTCTACACCAGGAGGCCACATCAGCATAACTAACTCAAGAGTCCCATGTGCATGGAGGCAGCTTGACAGTAGCCTGTTTTGATTCAATATAAATAGCATGAGAAACCCTATGAGTGCATGGAAAATATTTGAATCACTTTTCTTCTTCAACCTCTCTTCTTCTTCTTCTTCTTCTCTCTACTATTCCATTTCAGGAGGAAGAGCTCCCTCGTAGAAGCTCATTAGAAGTGTTCTTATCAAAAATAGATGCTTAAAAAATGAGAGTTCTATTTCCTTTTATTTCACAAGCTACTTATCAAATTTCTTCACAGAATACAATTTCTGAGATTTTTGCCATTTTGCTTTCCAGAGTAGCAATACTACTTCCTAAAGCTTGTCCAAGTGCACCTTGTGTTACAAGTCAGTCATTGTTCAACCATTAAAGGACAAGAGCAAGACATGAGTGCATGGATGTATAACGCCAAAGGTTACAAACTAGCTAGCTGGTTTCTCAAGGTTGTTCTGTGTTCAACCTCAAAACTTCACCTAATAGTTGTAAAGGCGATGCCTAAGCGCCCACCTAGGCATAGGTGATGCCCTAGGTGATAAGGTGTTATTGGAGGGTTGCCTTGCCCAAACGCCTACATATTTATATGTAAGACACCACAAAATATTTTTTATATTTTTATTTTCTGTTATTAATAGTAATGCAATAGATATTATTAGACTAAATTATTCATATTGTGGGTTTATAGTATTAATATTATTATTCTTATACTAGTTTTTTTTTATTATTTTCTTATTTGTTTGGGTTTAATCGGCACACAAGTCAGTAACATAGTGTTAAACCCTTTAGGACTTTAAAACCTGAATTGATAAAGATCACTATTTATTTTGTATGTTTTCTTTTCTTTCTTATTTTTCTTCTCACAAATATGTTGATTTTCTATCTTGGGTTTATACTTATTTCACGAGGATTATGGTAATTATTAGTTAAAGATCACTATTTATTACTATGAAACTAATAAGAAAGAAATTTTCCAAATTATTTTATGTCTGACACATGTGCTCTCTTCTCTTGAGCTGTATTGTCAACGTAGAGATTGCTCTAGTTAATTTTAGGCCTCAGAAATCCCTTCCATGGACTCTTGCACTTTGCTCACTTGAGTCAGCATGGGGCTCTCTGTCCTTTGGCTTGGCAGTTGTTTCTCATCTTCCTAATGAAGAATGCCATCTCAACGTTGTTTACTTAGCTAAAAATTTGCACATATTCCATTGCTCCCAAATTATTTCCCTAACTATACTCCCACAGTTCCACTTGAAATCCAACCCTTCCATCCAGACAGACAAGAAAAGAGAAGCAAAAGAAATGTAAAGAAAGTTAAAACAAATTGAAAACTCTGGACAATTTCCCTAAACCAGAACTTCTAGGAGAAAAAGAACATTTGTTGCTTTGGTTTTCATGCTGTGTGATAGGGAGAATGTCAGGCCAAGAACATGGCTAGGACCAAATTTATGATGCTCCTCAACTTGTGTAACGTCTGACCTAGACTACATGGGCAGATAGTGCCAACCTGCTCTTGACTTGGAAATTTATCAATTATGGAATGTGATGATAATGTAGAATTTGACAAAATTCTAGATCTTATCCTCGTGTGTTATCTTATCCTCGTGGGTAAAGGACAAAAGGAAAAAAGGTAGATGGTGGATGATTCGAATTAATAATAGCTTGTAAAGTTTAATTTTCCAATTCTATGTTTTGAAGAGCCGTCTGTTATTGGAGTTCAAAGATCCATACTATATTTTCAATGAGAAAGATATTTGCATTTGATTTAAGTTACCAACATTTTTCTCATTTAGTATTTCATTAAGAAATAACCCAAAGATGCAATGTTATTTCGCTTTTAGGAGTTGTAATGGAGGCAAAGGCTCAACTAGTTGGCATTCATGATCGAGTAAGAAGTGATACTGATGGAAACTTGCCTCCCAAATCCTCTGTTCCACCACAGAAAGGTTCTATGAATACAGTATCTGGAGAGGGAAAGCGTGTGCCTTCTGCAACCGTTCCTGATGCTAAAGATGCTTCAGAGCTACTCAGGTACCTATCTTGTTTGAAATGTTTATAGCTGATGAATAGGTGATTAAATGTATTCTCATTCTTTTTGATCAATGATTAAATGTCTTCTCATTCCATTCT
This sequence comes from Nelumbo nucifera, assembly GCF_000365185.1. The sequence continues at coordinate 1,950,577 of NW_010729130.1, forward strand.
TTTTTAGAGTTTTAGGGGAATGCTCAGATTGGGATTCATTCAACTCATATGAATTCTGTTTTTTCTAGATGTGTGGGATACTGGCCATCCACCCTTACTGATCAAAAAGAAAAAAAAGAGAGATTATGATTTACTTTTCTTTTTGGCATGTTATTTCACTCATTTGAGTTCATGAATTGATGAGTAGGATATCGTGATCTATCCTTTTTTCATATTTGCTAAAACCATCTGTTGCTTCTCTATGTTCCAGGATGTGCTTGCAATGTGGAATACCGAAAACTTACTCGAACACACGAGGCATGGTCTGTCCAGTATGTGGTGATCGCCCTCCTGTGGACAAAAGTAAAGAAACCGAAAAGAAAAAGGGATCCGCTATCAAGGAAAAGGAGAAGAATAAGAGATTTAAAGGCCAGTCAACTCACTCTACTTGGAAGAGTGAAACAGAGATGCAGCTCCGGCAGCAATTTGATTAGTGCAGACTTGGAAACGTGGCTTACAGTTTGGCTGGGATGTGTAAACTGTAAAATGCTTCATAATTTCAATAGAACCAATATTGAATTAAATCAACGTCTCAGAGAAGACATTGTGTGCTTTTTTATTTTTGTTTTTAATTAGCAATGTTGTATTTACAGTAGATGAGGGTACTTTTAATGCAGGATACTGAATTCGACTTAATTTCAGGATGATGGACTCTACGTAATTCATCTTCAATCTCTAATTAGCAAAGAAGTGGGTAGGACATCCGGAGTGGTTCAAGTCGGGTACGTAATTATATATCCACAACTAGTAATTAATATTTATCCCATCTCTCAAAGTCCAGTCCATCGTCAACTCACGTGCTTACATTTCTTTCCAACTTAGAGAGGCAGAAACTCCCTTTGTTTGCATTGGTTATGGACTAATGGGAAGTTGGATTTTATGTGTTTAAAGGTTCTCTTTAGAACAACACAAGCCATATTGCTCTGAGTGAGCCTTTCTGTTCTGTGTGAGCGGCTTAGAGCAAGGTTGAATCTTCATCCTTTTGAGTGAGTTTTCCTTCGTTCTCCTTGGAAAGGAAGACGAAATAGAGTTATTAAGCTTGGATGAGAAATGCAAACTTTGCCTCTATAGCCAAGTAATCTTTGATAAGCCTTTAAAAATGCGTATGGTGTAATTGAACGAGTGAAGAATATGTGGAAGAAGAAAATCCATAGCTACGTTTTTTTTTCATAATCTTCAAGAGGGAGAAGGATCGAAAGAGGGTCCTCAAGAACCAGCCATGGTTGTTCAAGGACTACCCAATCCTCTTCAGGAAGTGGGAACCAGATCTTAAATACAGTTCTATGAGCTTTGACTTGCTGAATAAGTGAATATCACTGTAAGGATACTAGACCTCCTAATAGAGTGCATGTCCAGAGCCCATGCAGAACGCTTAGCCAGACAAATCGGACAGCTGGTTCCGTTGGAAGAAGATGATATCAAAGATCAGAGTACTCCTGAGTGGGACTTATAGTTGAGGATACTTAAGGGTAAAGGTTCGTATAGATATAAACTCTCCCCTAGTGAAAGCGGTGAAAAGGGAAAGAAGAGATGGTACAGTGGAATGGTTGCCGGTTAAGTACGAAAAGCTCCCTATTCTCTGCTTCTTTGTGGACATGAAAAGGTTGCTTGTTCGTTTGTAAAGGAAAGTTGCAAATTCAAACTCACCACCATGCAACGTGAGAAGTGGGAAGTTCACACTCTCATTGGAGATATTGCAATTCATTCCATTGACTGCAACTTTTGAAATCTGAAAGTCACAACTTTGCAATTCAGAGAACTTTGGGAACTCTTCGTTCTGTTAGTTCTTGGTCTCCCAAGAATGTATGTTTATTCCTATGTAAATGTCCCAAGAATGTATGTTTATTCCTATGTAAATGTCATAGAACAGATGTTTGAATGCTTCTTCGGGTTCAGATTATTTTGGAACTTCAGAGAAGTCTCTAACGAGTGAACGGTGCAAATCTTTAAGTCAGAGAAATCTGCAAATCAGATTCGTTTGGAACTTCATAGAACTTGCTAACGACCAAACTGTACATCTCTGAAAGTCTGAGAATCGGGTCAGTTTATTCCAGAGAAGTTTGCAATTCCTATTCAACCGCTTGCTCTGTTTTATTTCTGATCAATAGTTACACTTTTATTTCAGTTTTGTAGTTATTTGTTATTTAAACTTTCATATTGTTTAGACCACTGCTGATAAACTGCATAGAACCCAAAGTGTTAATTTTTTTTCGGTCCATGGTAATCTTCGGCGGCTGTTCATATGTGTAAAAATCAATTTTCTTTCATTTTATCTTTTTGCCTTTATTTTATTTTATCTTTTTGCAAGATGGCTAAAAAAGAAATAGGATTTAAGCTAAGCAAGCTTATGTCGTGGTTTTTGTTATCTTCATAGGAATATTCAAATATTTGGGAGGGTTAGAGAAGATTCAATTAGACTTTTGAGAAGTTGCGCAGAATATATGATTTATCTCCTACTAGAAACAAACGAGAATCCTTAAAAATTGTCCTTTTTTTTGTGTTGATGAAGGCTTTATTTAAGTTGGATTCATTGATTTTTAGCTTAAAAATCTCAAAAGTTCAAGACGTTCTTGAAGATGGATTTATCGATTTGCAACTTCATGTTTTCAGAAATCCATAAATATCATTTCAAAAATAGAATATTTTCGTTCTCAGACTCCCAGTTCTACTGTAGACGTTCTCCCACGTATTTTGGGAGTGAAATGAATACAAAAACTCACCCCAAGTTTGGTTTTCCTGCACTGTGTTTAGGTTCATATGGCGCCGGTTTTTTTTTTTTTCCCATTTTCTCACCGTTTTTTACAACTTTTACATTCATTCACTATCTACAGTCGCCGAAGGCTTTTCCGACATGTTTTCGGCCTGAATGGGACAGAAAGACCGGCCGTAGAACTCACTCACGGTCGGTTAATGTCGACTGTATCGAATACCACTGTTCATCTATCCGGGTTAAGAAGATGAACTATTCGGGTTGGATTATGTGCATTCTGACATAGTTCCAACCCATTATTATTAATAAAACTGGTCTACACCGGTTCCGATCGATTGTTAAATTGGCACATTTTCAAGCCAATTTCGATATTAAACCAGCCTAGTTTAGACTTCTTGAACTGATGTAGATGACTCTACATAAAATGTTAATTAATAGTAATTTAATATTAATTACTTTAATTAATAATTGATCATTAATTATTAATGAATGATATTTAAAATCGATCTACACCAGTTTTATTAATTGTTAATTAATTAATTAATTACGTTAATTAGTATTTATTAATTACACTAACAATTAATTAACGTATTTAACTAAGTTAACTAATAATTAATTATTAATTAATAACTAAATAACTATTAATTACACTACTTAATAAATAATCATCACTTATTAATTACAATAACCAAAATTTCAATATTTATAAACATTTAAAATAAGTAATGATTATTGAAAATTTACTTTTTATACTTATTAATTATTGAATAATTAAATATTATAATACTGAATATTTGTTACAATAAGTCTGAATTTATAATATGACTGAAAATATTTATACTTAATTTAATAGTTACTTAATTTAAAATATTACGTTAGTAATTATTTTCAGTATTTAGTAAAAATAATTACCTACAATAAGTTTTACTTTTCAAATTTTCACATTTTTTTATAAATTAATGTAATTACTGTAAATGTTAATTATTATGGTAGTAATTTTTGTATATTTTTTAGGAAAAAAGTTAAAAATTGAAAAATGATAACTAACCACCATTTAGACATGTGTCTTTTTCAAATTTAGACACATAGCATTTGTTTTTTTTTTATTTTTTTGAGAAGTTGCTGTTAAAGCCCCCCACTACCACAATTCAGAGAAGTGGCCTTCTCATTTTCTAGAAAGCTAGACAAGTGGCAATTTCTAAAAAATTCTTGCTAAAGCCTACAACCCGCTACCATTCAGACATGTGGCCTTCTCATTTTTCTAGAAAGCTAGATAAGTGTCATTTTCTGAGAAGTTGCTGTTAAATCCTACAATCCACTACCACCATTTTCAATTCATTCCTAAAAAAACACAGAAAATGCAAAAGTGGTTATCCACAACCACTTTTGATTACATTCTATCAATCTTAGTTAATCATTAGCCCTCTACATATCATAACAAAAGAAAACTATCTATATTCTAATAATTATTGAAAAGCTATTTTTTGAAATAAATATTTCTTGAAATTTTAATAATTATTTAAAATATTAATAAATATAAATTTAACATTACTGATTCCTCATACTTAGTATGGGGCCATTCATTAGTTTATAAACAAAGGGAAGAAGGGTGTACATTACTGATTCCTCCTCATACTAAGTCCAGGGGAGCAACTCAGTAGGAAAGGATAAAAAGAATTTAGTTGAGGAAAGAGGGGAGTCGGAAGGATCTAGTGAAGGAACTCCTGTAGAAGAAGCAAGGAAAGCACAATCAAGCTAGAGTAAGTCAATATCCCCTCTTGTCCTGTAGTTAGGGGTGTACAATTGATCGGTTTGGTTCAAATCAAGGACTTAACCGACTATTCGATTTTACCATTTCCTCTAACCAAACTGAACCGAATTATATTTTAGAACTGAACTGACCCTAATTGAATTCGGTTCGATTTGGTGCAGTTGGACCCTGATTCCACATAAATGACAAGCATTTAATTATTGCTATTAATGAAAAGTTAAAATGGCCTCAAAATCCAATGGGTTTAATTAATTAACTATTAACTATTATTAATTAAAAGTCAAAATGACCCTAAAGTCCATTGATGTTAACTAATTAGCTATTATTAATTAAAAGCTAAAATAGGCCTAAAGCCCTATGCCAATGGGGAATTGGCGAATCGACTATTTTCAAAAATAATTAATGATTAATGAACAATTAATGCCAATGTTAACTAATTAATAATGAGTGTAGGTTTTAATTAACTATTATTAATTGTTCATTGGAAAATATAATAATTAATTAGCACAAAGTATTAAATAAAACATTAATGTTTAATATTCTTAACTAAATAACATCATTAATTCGGTTTTCGGTTCGATTGAAAATTTCAGTCAAATTGAATTAAAACCAAAAACCAATTATTATTTTTAAATAAAAATCAAACCGAACTGATAGTCGAATTAACTGAACCAAATTAGCTTATTCTGTTTGGTTCGATTTGGTTTTCGATTTATCAACCGAATTTGAACACTCCTTCCTATAGACTGTAGTAGTTTCCACTTAAACCTACAAGAGAGGCTCCGATATCAGAAGGAGGGTCCCATAGTTGGCCAGAATTTTAAGCTGATTTTCTTGTTGGTCTTCCATTGTCAGCAAGAAGATACATTCTACAGAAACTCTGGCAACATGGTTAAGTTAGCAGAGCTAGGCGGCTCAAACTTTGCAAGTTTTAGGAATTTCTTAGATAATCTACTTTTCAAAGAACCAAAGTTTTCACAAAATAGGAAAGCCTTAGGGATCATAATCGAGGAAATATTTGTGTACCAGGAAGAAAGAGGCGAACTTTAAACTAGAGAATTGAGATTTAAGAAACCCCTCTCTATAGAAAAAGCATTAAGGTTAGACCTAGTAGAGGATAAAGCCTATGCAAATAATGGCAATTCTTCGGGGAAAAATAAGTTGGTCCTTAAACTTAAAAGGCCGATGTCTGAGCTACATGGCCACGGGTTTGAAGTCGGGTTTGTGGAATCGAGTTCAGACATGGTCCTAGTCTTCAAGAAATCAAAATTCAAATATAGAAGAACCTTAGCTCCTCTTTTGGAGAAACCGACCGATGTTCAAAGGGGTGGTTTAGGGATGACGACTTTCTTAGCCATAATCAAAATGGAGGCGATAGAAGAGGTAAGTCTTCGAAATTGCTTATTTATTCCTTGTACCATCCAAGTTAACCACCAATCTTTGTTTGCTTTACTTGCTTTGATTCAAGATGAGCCTAGAAGTCCCTTTAATTGTCGAAATAGAACTGTAAGGAATAGGAAGGGTCTCTCTCACATTTGTTTTTGGAAGTTGGTTGCTTGCAGTAAAAAATTAAAAAAGATTGAATTAGCAGTTTACTTTTCCTTCAAAAGGAGGAAAATACCTGAATTCGTTCTCAAAAAATTGGCGCTTCCTGTCGGTATAGATCCTGGTTTCAAAAGTCTCTACTTTTCGAGGTACTAGTCTTGGTCTAGGTGCTCGGTTAGGGATTGAAAGTTGTCTCCAAAGGTCTTGGTCTCTAGGAAATTGAAAAGCTTCATAAGGTTTAAGGGGGTTGTCCTAAAACAATTCCCTCAGGTGAAATGAAAATATCAAGTTGGAACTATTAGGGTCTTGGATTCCCTGGACAGTTCGCTTAGTGAAGAGGATCTAAGGAAAGAGAAGTTCTCGATTCTCTTTCTCATGGAGACAAAATGTACTTTAGTGGAGGTTAGGAAAAATTAAACTTTTTGAGAGTGGGACTGGTGGGGGGTTGATCCCATTGGCCAATCAAGAGGATTGACTCTGTTCTGGTCAACAGATCAAAACCTTAAAAATCCTTAGTGCAAATAAAAATTTCATTCACATGAAAATCTTAGACAGTACAAAAGGGACTGGTTTCTATCCTTTTTATTATGGGGAACCCTGAAAGAAAGATAGGAGAGTATTCTTAGAAGCTTGGAAGCATTTATCTATGGGCATCATTGGTCCATGGGGTTGTATTGGGGACCTAAATCTAACTTTCTCTGTTCAAGACAAATGGGGTGGGAAACCAGAGAAGAATTGGGTTTTGTAGAGGAACAACCAAGCTATTGATGTTATTGAGCTCTCAACAATACTATCCTTTGGGCCGAAGTTCACATGGAACAACAAAAGGGAAGGGATTGAGAATGTCAAGGAAATTTTGGATAGGGCGCTAAGAAATAAGGAGTAGATGGCTCTGTATCCCTAAGCAGCTATGTTCCACATCCCTATTGGTGGTTCTGACCATTTACCAATAATTTTAGACCCAAATCTTGTGATAGATAAAAGGAGCCCTTTCAGTTTTGGATTCGAGGAGATGTGATGTACGCATGAGGATTGTGCCCAAGTGATAGAGGAAGTTTGGAAGGAAACTCCAAGGGGGTCTAGTCATGAAATTCTAAAGTCCAAATGTAAAAGGCTGCAAAGGGAGCTGAGGCTTTGGAATAAAAATAATTTTGGAAGATTGAACACAAAAGTTTAGGAAGCCCAAGCAGATCTAGAAGCTGCCCTCAGAGACTCAAGCTCAGCCTACTCTAGTGAGAAAATCAAAGAATGTGAAAAAAAATTAGATAAATGGTTGGAATGGGAAGAAATTTTTTGGTTCCAAAAAGCAAGGTGTAATTGGCTTAAGTGGGGTGATAAAACACTAGTTTTTTCCATCACACTACCTTGAGAAGAAGAGCAAGGAACATAATTATGCAAATTAGGAATCTGGAAGGAGGGTGGAAAGAAGAGCAAAAGAAAATTTGTGAGGTTTTCAAAAATCACTTTAAAAGCCTTTTTACATCCTCTGACCTCAAGGCATAGAAGCTGTTAACAATGTAGAGAGGGTTTTGGACGTTGAGGAAGCAAGTGAGATAGAGAGAGAAGTCATTGAAGAAATAACTAAGACTCTTCCAAATGCATCCGAAAAAGTCTCCTGGGCCGGATGGGTACCCTAACTTCTTTTTTCAGAAATACTGGGGTATAGTAAATGGAGATGTGCTAGAGACTGTCAAGTCCTTTAGAGAAGGAAAAATCACAACAGGTATTAATGATACCTTCATAACCCTTATTCCCAAAGTAGATCACTTTGAAGATCCAAGTCATTTCAGACCTATTAGTCTCTGCAACTCCATTTACACAATAATTGCAAAGGTCTTATCTAATAGACTAAAGCCAAAGCTAAGCAATATTATTTCTCAGAACCAAAGTTCCTTTTTAGAGGGTAGGAATATCTTTGATAATATTCTCATTGATCATGAGATTTTCTATCATTTAAAGAGGACAAGGTCTAGGAAAGGGTACCAGTACATGGCTATGAAATTGAACATGAGTAAGGCCTACGATAGAGTGGAGTGGACCTTTCTAAAGAGGGTGATGGAAGCCATGGGTTTAGGGGAGAAATGGGTAGCTTGGGTTATGGAGTGTATTACCTATGTATCCTATAAGGTGTTAATAAATGGAAACCCAAGTAAGAGATTCTACCCTAGTAGAGGATAGAGGCTAGGGGACCCTCTGTCTCCATACCTCTTCCTTATTGTGTCTAATGTCTTCTCCAAAATGCTGATCAATCAAGTTGTTGCAAAGCAAATCTCAAGTGTAAAACTAAATCACTCTTGTCCAACAATTTCCCATCTATTCTTTTTAGGTGATAGTTACATCTTCACTAAGGAAAATCTTGAGGAGGGGAGGAGAATTATGGACATCATTGGAAAGTATGAGCTGGCCTTAGGGCAATAGGTGAATTTAAATAAATTTGAAATCTCTTTTAGCTCTAACTTGTATCATAGAATCCAGAAATTGCTAGCCAGAAGTCTGAAGCTGACGTTAGTCACTAAACCTTCCACTTACTTCGGTCTACATTCCTTATTCAGTAGAGCAAAAGTAAAAATGTTTGACTATATAACCAGTAGGCTAGAAAGGAAAACTAGAAGTTGGAGAAGCAAGATGCTCAACCAGATAGGTAAAGAAGTGTTAATTAAGGCAGTGTTAAGTGCCATGCTATCATATTCAATGTCCGGTTTTGCTCTCTCTATAGAAATTTGTGAAAAAATTAAAAAAATCCAGAGATCCTTCTACTGGGGCTCAGATGGGGAGAAGAAGAAAGTTAACTGGATAGGGTGGAATCAGCTTTGTAGAAATAAATTAAATGGGGGCTTAGGCAGCATTTGATAAATCTGAAATCTGAAATCTGAAAAGTTAAAGAGATATTAAAAGTAATTGAAATATAAAAAGAGACATAGTTGTTTTTTGACTTTTTTGAGGCTCTGAATAAAGAAGGTTGTTTGTATTGGATCAAACCTTTAGCATTTGAAATTCATTGATTTTACTATTTTACCCCTAAATTAGACTATTTGGTAATTTTGAATTCAAATTGTACTATTCCATAAAAATAATTTTTAAATTCAAAATAATATTGAAAAATATGAATAAAGTATAAAAATAAGAAAAATTAAAAATACATATAAATTCATAAATTAAAAATAAATCATTAAAATTTAAAATAATAATAAAAATAGTAATAAAGTCCATGAAGCAATGAAAATGATATTTAATAATTAGAAAAATAATATCTTAAAACTATTAAAATATTTAATAATTAATAATAATTAAAATAATTAATACAAATACAATTTGTCTAGTGAAGAAGAAAGATGAACATGGTGAACAACGTATTCCGGTTGAATGTGACGATTCCGGTTTCGCCTGCCCACAATCCCATGTTGTCTTCGATGTTGTGAGTTGCACGATGAGAGATTGTTGCTGTTGAGAGTTGCAGCGGCGATCAAAAATGAAAAATAGAGGATGGAAGCAGTGGGACCATAGAAGAGAGAGAGAGAGAGAGAGAGAGAGAGAGAGAGGGCTAGAGGGCTAGAGGGCTAGAGGAATCATTCGTTGCCGTTGGTTTGCTGCTACATCAAGTGGAGAAGATGAATGGGGGAGGGAGAAACACAAACATGTCTTTAATTAAAGGGTATTTTAGACTTTTCACCAGGTTTGAAATGCATTTGAATGCATTCAATGCCTGGCCTCTTATTATTTCAAATCTGAATATAATTTTCAGACCGAAATTCAGATACACTTCCAAACACTTCTTACATCTAAAAAGCAACATTTTCAGATTTCAGAGGTCTGAAAAGTGTTATCTGACACCACTTTACGCTTTAGGGATCCTACAGTTTTTAATAGAGCCTTCCTAGCCAAATTAGCATGGAGAGTGGCAAAAGGGGAGGATAGACTTTGGGTTAAGGTTATCAAAGGAAAATAAAAAAAAAAAAATCTTTTCTCAATGATGTATTGCCTTGCTCTGTTCCATGGGGATGGCAAAGTGTCCTTAAGGGGAGAGAGCTGTCATTGAAAGGGGTTTTCTGGTTTGTTGGTTCAGGAGATAACATCAAGGTATGGGAGGACCCGTGGGTGCTAGGGTTGCCAGACTTCAGAATTTATGGTCCAAGAACTGGAGACAACAACATTATGTTGGTGAGGGACTTGATTGATCAGAACAGTAGACCTTGGAAGGAGAGCCTCATAAGAGAAACCTTCCTTCCCATAGTAGCAGAGAAAATACTAGGTTTAAATATAATATCCCTCACTTTGAATGGGATGACAGGTTGTATTGGACCCTGGATAGAAAAAGGGTCCTCAATAGTTAAATTGGCTTATTTTTTTGGCAAAACAACAAGATGCTCCTCAGAAAGAAGGAAATCTTGAATCAAGATTCTTTGATCAACTATTTGGAGGCTCCCAATCCCCCAGAAGATTAAAAATTTTGTTTGGAAAGCTAGTCTGAATGCTTTACCAATCAAGAAGAACCTTCTGTCAAAGAAAATCATCGATTCAATTGTCTGCCCCCTGTGTAATTCCTATGGGCAATCAACATTTCATGCTCTTTGTTCTTGTGTTTTTGCAAGTAAATGTTGGTTCAAGCCAGTTAAGTTTGAGGTTCCAACCCCGAAGTGAAACCCAAAATTTCAAAGGATGGTTGATGGACTGGATCAAGTCCTATTCCTCCCTGAAAGATAGTAACATGGCCAATGTTACTGTGGACTGGATCAAGTCCTCGTGTTGCTAGTTTTGGTGTAATTGATTGCTCGAGATCACCTTGGCTGTGGTGTAGCAGCAAAGTGTGGCTCTTTGAAGGCCTGTTCTGTAGTGCAAGCTGAAGCAATGGCGTGTCGTGAAGGTCTCTCCTTTTGGCGAAAGCCCTTAATTTTGAAAAGGTTCTGTTGGAAAGTGACAACGCTTCCTTAGTAAATTTGGCTTTTGAATCAAGATGCTAGCCTGGATATTGATGTTTCTTTTGTAGTGTTGGATTGCCTTCATCTTGCTTCAGGTTTTTCTCTATCATTTCTGCACAGTGGTAGGAGCTCAAACTTTGTGGCTCATTCGCTGGCGAAGAAAGGCTTTCTTTTGTCTGGCTCCTGGGTGTCTAGTTTCTCTTAGTTGCTTTCTGTTCTTAGGTGTTGTTGTGCTGTTAGTTATTTCCCTGTTTTCTGCTCCTGTCATTTTAATGTTAATTTTTGTTCAAATGCAAGCAAGAATTTCTACCAAAAAAAAAAAAAAAAAAAACACAAGCCATATTAAGTGGGAGATTCTTGAAAAAAAAAAAAGAAATCTCTGATATCCTAAAATTAACCTTTCGTTTGAATTCTTCGAAGAATTCTTTTATAATTTTGATAAATATTATAAAATCATCCTAACCCGCCCGGCCCGGCCCGATTTGCGCACCTAGACCTTCAGGTTTCATGCCTAATACCGTGCTGGTGCTGCATCCTGCACCATCTATCATATCATTGTTATAGACATGATACCTACATGCGGTCCATCATTTCATGGCAATAAGCACTATTTTCCCTACAACATTATAACAGTGTAATGATTAAAAGTTAAAACTAGTCCCATATAGCATGGATGTAATGAAACTATTCATAATTACAGGATGCTATAAATGCATTTGAAATTAAATATTATATTGTGACCAAGTCAGATTATTAATTACAGGATGCAAGTTGACTACAATTTTCAAAATGTCTCTGCTACCCAAAACTCTGATAATCTTTTCCCTCAATGGTGTTTAAGCAGAAGAAGATTTCTTTTTGGGGCCAATTTTTTGAGATTCCTTTCATGTCTAATGAAGCTGCTGGCCAAATTTTCTGCCCATGGAAAGTTTTGGCTTCGCACGGTAAAATTATATGATGTAAAAGTTATTCGTGTTGTGGCTATATTTGCAAGGAACACAATAATGGGAAGATGGAGAACAAGTTTTTGCCTTTTGCCTTTGTTGTTATGAAATGGATTAATGAAATTGCTTTTCCTTTTCCTTTTGTTGGTGATGGACAATCATCTAATCTTCACCTGGAGAGAGGATTAGCTAATAATGCTCCATACGAGTCATAAAATACATAGGGCCCACAATCTTTTTATTTTTATTTTTTTTGAAAATGGCCCGCAATCATTTAACCTCTCACTATGAGTCATATATTTTATCACTGGCATAGGGTGATATGGGTACTTGTGAGCCCCTCCCCAAACTCCCAAGCCAGATGAGCCACGAGCAAAAGAGTGCATTTTATGCGTCTCACAATGACAATCTGATTCAAATCTGATGGCTTTCATCTTCTCTTAACTGATTTAAATCTGACGATAATGACTGTCCGATAAAAACATTCTGATGACAACCATGCCAAGTGACACATGCTTCCCATCCTCCCAATTAGGAGTGTTCATGGAGAAGATCTCAGGTCAAATCAGGAAATTTTTAGATCAAATTCTAATCAAATTATTTTAATATAGAAATCAAATCAAATTGTTTTGGTTTCTAATACAGTTGGGGCCATTCTATTGGGCTTAATCTAATTAGAAATGTTAACGAGTGCCATATATTAGGGGGATAGGTTACCCAGCCCAGGTCAAATTGCATGGAACAAAAATATTAAATTACAAGTTAAAAATTAAAATTAACAACAATATATCAAATGTTAAATGAATATATACATACATAAATACTTATACATTAATAATTTGATTTACAATTGATCTGATTTCTGAAATTTGAAAACCAAGTCTCAAATCAAATCAAATAATTTCGAAGGTCAGACGAGACCAAAGTACCAAAAACCAAACTTTGAACTTGGGTTTTGCCCATTTGGTTCAATTCAAAGCGGTTGGGTAATGGGTGGTCTACAGTCTGCACCATACAATGAACACCCCACCCCTGCTCGCAAGTCGCAATGATTTTTAGAGCTTTGTGGGCTCGAAAAAGAGCAACTACAATTACTACTACACCACAGAATATGAGTCCCACATGTCAGGACACAGGACGACGTGGTGCATCGTGATTGGCCCTGTATCGTCCGGTAAAAACCAATATGTTACCCTAATTTGTTATTTTGAACATTTTTATTTTATTTATCAAAAATATTATCTATAAAATGGGGCATCGCCCCGGGACTCCTCACATAAATGCGCTCGCTTGGCTTGTCAGCCTTGTCTATCTCTATCAAAATATCATATAATTGATATTCATACCTCCGGGCAGATCTTGGCTAGAGAAGGGGAAAAATGGCCACTAACTTGCACGTTCATCCACTGTTCCTCCTTTGTTTTCTGTTTTCCTTGGCCATTATCGCCCAATCTTCTGTAAGATAGATCCACTTAACTTGCTTTAATTACTTAGGTACTTGCTATCAAGACATATATACTTATTGATCTCTTTCTTATTAATTCATCAGTCTTAGCTTGTTTATCTTATATAGGAGAAAGATTGCGTGTATACAGTGTATGTCCGAACAGGAAAGATAATCAAGGGAGGGACGGACTCGGTCATCAGCCTGGAGCTATACAATGCAAACGAATCGTATGTGAGCATCCCGAACCTGGAGAAGTGGGGAGGCATAATGAAGTCGGGTCACAACTACTTCGAGAGGGGGAACCTCGACATCTTTAGCGGACGGGGACGTTGCCTCTCTAATCCAGTGTGCGCCATGAAACTCAGCTCCGATGGCTCCGGCTCACACCACGGTTGGTACTGCAACTATGTGGAGGTAACATCCACCGGTCCCCTCTATAAATGCTCCCAGCAGCTCTTCACCGTCGAGCAGTGGCTGGCGCTTGACACCGAACCCTACCAGCTCACCACCTTCCGAAGTAACTGCCCCACTCCCACTCCCACCAAAGTTGCCACTAATTAATTATTTAACCCCAAGAAGACCACATGATGATCACTCCTTTCTACAAATCCATCGTTAGATCAAATAAACCTGCATTATCATGCTTCTTAGTAATTATAATCTGTGATTGTGAATGAGGTTTTAGACTTTTAGTAGTGGAAATACAGACATGATGATCACTTGATCAGATCAGTTTGTATGCGTAGTAATTTAATATATAATATGTGCTTATTGTGAGTTTTCTCTTTTTTCTTTTCTTTCTTCACTTTGTTCTAATACTTGTCCTTGGCTGAAAACTGTAACCTTCAATAATTACATTTTGAAAGGGAAAACAGGGAAACCTATATGAACTTTGTATAGGTTTTCCTACCTTTTTCCCCCCTTCCTTATTTTCAGACAAAATGTGGCATATTCTGAAGATTGACCAGCTTTTCGCGTGTAAGGAATAATGAAAGATTTTGCCATTTTACACTATAATTCACTTTATAATTTTTCTTTTTTGGTAAAATTTCTGATTAGTACCCTATATACTTTGGGTCTAGTGTTACTTTGGTCCTCAAATTTTAAAATGCAATAATTCAGTACCCGAACTTTCAAAATATGATAATCTAATACCTGCTATTAACTAATTATTGACTAGTAGTTAAGTGACATTTGAAAACGACACAAATGTCTTTCAAGTATCATCTAATTCTCTTTATCAATCATCCAAACATTGACAAAAAGTTAACAGTTTCAAATCCTTGCCTCTTCTATTCAATAAAGTTGGGGTCATCAGAATGCCCATTCAAACGTGACCCCAACTTTCTTGAATGGAAAAGGCAAGGATTTGAAATTGTTAATTTTTTGTCAATGTTTGGATGGTTGATAAAGAAAATTAGATGACACTCAAAGGGCATTTGTGTCTTTTTCAAATATCACTTAACGGTTGATTAACATCAGGTACTGGATTGTTATGTTTTGAAAACTCGGGTACTGAATTATCGCATTTTAAAGTTTGGGGACCAAAGTGGCACTAAGCCCAAAGTACAAGATACTAATAAGGAATTTTCCTTTTTTTTTTTTTTTTTTTGAAGTCCATAGGCAATTCATTCATTCATAGCTTCAACAAGCAAATTTTGCAATTAAATGTGCTAGTCTATTGCTTGTACAAGGCATCCAACAGGGCTTGGACTATCTTTTGAGCATCACCCTCAATCCAAACATGAGTGATTTGTAAGTCTTTGGTCATTTGAATACCTTCTGAGAAGGCGTGAGCCTCTGAGATATTAGGATCAGATAAAGGAAAGTTAACCTCTCTACCAAATAAGAACTCACCTTTGTGGTCCCTCAGAATAATCCCCAATCCAGAGTGAGAGTGGTTATGAGCTCCGTCCACATTGATTTTAATGAAAGGCTAGATTGGGAGCACCAAGAAATTTCTAGGGAGATCATGACTGAATTGGGCACTTGATTTAAAACTTGACTCAATTTCAGATTAGTCAGCTCTTCAATTTGGGCGTTGGTCGCAGCAATTATCGAAGAGGGCCTAAAAGGGGAGTTCTCCAACGCTACTTTACATCTTGCCTTCCAACAGTGCCAAAGGATAATAGAACATTTACTAAACGCACTAAGATCATTATTTGGTGTTTCATTGATTTTGTCCCACCAAAAGGAAATCCAATCCTTAACTCCTTTGTGTGGCCACTACTCTACTCAGTGATAAGCATGATCCAAACCAGACAGGGTGGAGGAAATGATAGTGAATAAATAGGTGATCCAAATCTTCCTCCACTTCAGAACAGAGGGGGAATAGATTGTCAATCTTGTTTGTATACTTGGAGAGAACTCCTTTCAGAGGAAGAACTTGGCGAAGAATTCTCCAAACAAAGATGTGAATACGTGGCGGGAGTTCCTTGAAACCCTAGAATTCTTTCCAAGAAATGTTTGGGGCTGCATTCAAATTATAAGAAGAATCAACACACTCTCCATTCAGTAATCTATATGCTGAAGAACTGGAGAAGCAACCGTTGGGAGTGAAAGTCCAGATAATCTTATCTTGGTGGGCTAGAGGATTAGCCGGAATCTCAATATTAAGAATGCTTTGAGCAATAACAGGATTGAATTTCGAGCAAATCAAATCTGATCTCCACTTACCTGAGTCAAAGTCAATGAGATCTGCAACTTTAGCATTGGACTGAGAAATATCTTTGTTAAATATAAAGTTTGGAACCCATGAATCATTGAAGATGTTTGTGTGAGATCAACCTCCGTGTTTCCTTAAGTCCTCCCTCGAGTTAAGTAAACACCTCCAGATGTGGGAGGAGGATGAGCCCTTAGGCGGCTTAATAGTCTAGAAGGATTCACTAGAGTTGAAATACTTTAGCTTTAGGTGTTTGGCCCAAAGTCCATTTTGTTTAGTCAAAAGCCGCCAAGTTAGCTTCATGGATGCCACACAGTTTTTCAAGAGAATATCTTGAATCCCAAGACCACCACTGATCTTTGGCTTTGTGAATTTCTGCCACCCTTGGATAGATATGCGCCTAACCGCTTTTGTAGCCCTACCAAAAATCCCATGCAACTGAATTCATTTAGGAACATATTGAATGAGGGAGGGGATCTGAAACCATCAAGTAAGATGAAATAAAAGTAATTAATAAGCATCTCTCTTCCCGCATGCGACAGACAATGAGTCTTCTGCTTAGCTTTTGCTTACATTGTTCATAAATCATAATAAATTATAACTTTCAAAACCCTCATGTATAAGAACGGAGGAATTGGCATCAATTACTCATTTTATCTCATCTTACCATATAAGGTAATAATTATAAGATTTGTCAAGGGGATTGATGATGATTCGCATAAAAAAGAAAATTGATTTGCCTTGGCCTTCTTGAATGTTCATAAATTGACTAAGCTGAGTGGGTCTAGCCATAACTTCCACAATGAGAATGCTCTCAGGTATGTTAACTTGGTCAGTGACCTGTTGATTCAGGTGGTCGAACCGTCGATCCGAACAGTGATTTTTGATTGTTTTTTATTTTAATTATTATATATATTTTAAATTGGAATGGGCCATTTGTTTGAACTGGACAATCGAACCGCTGATCCGAAAACCAGTGGCCAAAGCAGTTTAGGTTCCAGCTCGGTTTTTAAAACCATGTTATGAAATATGAATCAATTGAGTCATAGAAATTAAGCAGATTTTATATTGGTAGAAAAAATCTTATCAATTTCGAATGGAACTTAAATAGATTTTAATTTTTATTAGATTTTTAAACAATTTTTTAGCTTTTATTAATAAGCTTATTAATTTGTATAAATTTTTAGCCTTTTTGCATAAATTCATATTATTTTAAGCTTATTAATAAATTTGTCTAAATTCATAATATTTTTTTATCAAGTCATTATCTTAATTAGTTAATTAACCTATTAAGTTATTAATTAATAAATTAAAATTAAGTTATATGTTAATTAATTAATTTATTGAGTTTACTAATTAAAGAGAGAATTGTCCCATAGATTGTTTCTTTCTTTGAAAAAGGAAACCAAAATCAAAATAGAAAATACTAAAATATCGGCCAATACGTATCATTCCAATGGCTTACCGTCCAAGGGTTGTATCAGGTCAGCCACCAGTTCAAAGGGCAGTCGGGCCTTAAACCGACTCCTCTGAACCGGTTTCGAAAAAATAAATAAAACGTAAAAAAATGTACCAACACAGGCCAATACGCCCTACCAGTGTATCAGCCCGTGTCGGTATTTAGAACCTTGACTAAAATAGTAGGGGTGAGCATTATTCGGTTAAAACCAAAAAATCAAAAAAAAAAAAATGGTTTGGTTTTTTCAATTTTTAGAAAATTCATTTTTTGAAAATTTCGGTTTTGGACTTTCAATTTTAGTTTTCAGAATTACACATTTGGTTAACTGATGAAACTGAATTAATTGAATTTCATTATATAACATGTAATATATAATATATAACATATAACATATAGTATACTATATATTTATATATTAATATATTATATATGATATATATATATATATATATATATATATATATATATAATATGTATGTTAATGAAATTCAATTTTAACCGAAATAACTGAAAACCAAACAAAAAATTTTGATTTATTCAATTGGGTTTTTAACTGAATAAATCAAATGCTCAACCCTAAGGTACAGCAGTCTAAAACTATTTATTGAAAGTGAAAAAAAGAAAGAAATAAAAAAAAGGAAAAAAAAGAAAGAAATAAAAAAAAAGCTATCATGACACCTTATCTCACAGCCCCTTTTTGTTTATTTATTAAAACATACAATTAATTAAAATTACTCTTTTATATATATCCATGATAACGTCACATATAAGAAGCACTCTAACAACCTAAGCTGTTTGTACAAACACCCAAGCCTCCCCCCTCTCTCCAATGTCCGAACAACTTTGGTTGTTGGGGGCCAGCCAATAGCCTATGCTGTTAAGAACATTCATGGGCATGCCACGTTATCATGATTGGGGTAAAATAGTAATTGTCCTTTACATTTTTTTTAACTAAAAAAGATAATATGGGCATGAATAGATTAATGTGTCCAAGTCCAACCCAAAAACGCTCTCAACAGCACAAAGCCACAAACTGTTGGCCCCTAACAGCCGCATGGTTTGTGTGTCTCTATCTCTAATTCTCTATGATTTGAGCCCACCTCACCACCAATTAATATGTATGATTTTGTTAAGTTAAGCATAAACAATATAACAACACTTTGCGATATCACCACGATAATAATGTTTTTGCCAACGTGAATTAAACATGATTCAGAGTTCAACTGCTTTTGTTTTTTATACTCCTTGAAAATTTAGGGTGCGTTTGGTTCATAGGAATAGGGATCCGGAATCGGAATCAAAATGGATCATTCTGATTCTAAATGTTTGATTTGGCGAAATGGGAGTCCCTCGTATGGAGGAATGGTCATTCTCCCGATCCCTCCCTAGGGAATGCGATTCTCATTCCGGATATGGATATCTTTTTTTATTATTTTGACAAAAATGCCCTTCTCATTTTCAATTCAATCGAAGAGATTGGGAGAGCCGAACAAGGACTCCATTGCCATCTTCCATATTTTGACAAAAATGCCCTTCTCATTTTCAATCCAATWGAAGAGATTGGGAGAGCCGAACAAGGACTCCATTGCCATCTTCCATATTTTGACAAAAATGCCCTTCTCATTTTCAATCCAATTGAAGAGATTGGGAGAGCCGAACAAGGACTCCATTGCCATCTTCCATATTTTGACAAAAATGCCCTTCTCATTTTCAATCCAATCGAAGAGATTGGGAGAGCCGAACAAGGACTCCATTGCCATCTTCCATCGCCGAACCAACCTCCGGCGAGGTAAGGCCACTGTTAAACCATTATCCTCCTCCTCCTCCTCCTTCTTCTTCTTCTTCAAAATCAACGGCGAGCTGAACCAAACTCCATCGCCATCTTCTTCTTCCTCTCCTCCTCTTCTTCATTCTTCTTTCTTTTTTTTTTCCACTAACTGACTGGTTTTCTCTTTTGCAGATTTGCTCCTACTCTTTTTTGGGATCGATTTACTTCTTCACTGTTACCATTAGTGGTTTTTCACACCAGATCTAGGCAATCGGTGAGTATAGTTGGGATCTTCTCCTATTTGTTTTCTGTGATTCATTCTTTGGAACCCTTGTTCAATATGATTAGTTCAATATGCTAAAGCAGATTTTCATTCTTTGGAACCCTTGTTCCCTTCTCATCCCTTTCCCCCTTATTTTTTAATTATCAGTGAATCGCCTTAGCTACTCCATACATTTTATTTGTTTCATGAAATGTTAATTTAATCGATCGTCCAGTTTAAGGAATACACTAATACTCATTATCAGTTTGATCCCACCAACGGGGAATATTAGCTCTGAGTTGTTCTAAAATTTATCCATAAACAACACTTCTATAACAACCAATTGTGGATCCTCATTGGTCATATAAGAGTGATCAATACTTTTCTGTTGTTTTATCTTTGATCTTGTATCTCAGTTGTTTTCTGTTGCCCAAGGATAAATTCAAGATCTAGAATCAATGGGTAAAAGGTGAAAATAAAAGGAAAATATAAAATAAATCAACTCAATATTATACCTAGATTTATGTGATTTGACTTGTAGCATACATCCACTAGTGACAGAGGATAAGAAATCCATAATAGATAAAAAGTAGCTTTCTGTGTATACAGCTTCCATGGCTCCTAATACACCCAAACATCTGCTCACAAAATAAATAAATAAAATAAAATAATAATACACCCAAACACCCTCTCTCGATCTGTTGTAATAACAACAGATGCCATTATTTCTCTCCTCTGATTTGTTAGTACACTTGTTGGGATTGTTTTGGCCAATTCATGGGGTTGAGTAATGATCAAACCATCTACAACAACTAATTATGTTTTGGTTTCATGGGGATCATTTCTAGTATACAGCTACAACAAAGGGTGCAGACAAGAATGGTCCAATTGCAATAGGGATCATTTCATTATTTGGATGGGCATACATATTGGCTCTTACTTTCAGCATTCAGGTATTATTTCTGAATTAATAGCCAATTGTTATTTTCCATATCTGATACAAGATTGCTATTTTCAATCCAGGATCCAAGCTACTTATATGATGTAAACAACGAAACTGCTGCAGCATTTGTACCGGCCCAAATACTAATGCCGCAGGAGCAATAGTTTTACTCTTTGTTATCTGGGAATCCTTCTTCTTTGGTGGCCTTTCAATTACTACTAGTGCAGCCAGAGTCGCAAGTAAATTATCTCTTTACCTTACTAGGTTGTTTATACCTTTGCTTTTGGAACTATTCCTATAAAAAACCATAATAGTCCAAGCTTGAATATTAGAGCCTGATCTGAAAATCAATTTCTCCATAATGCACATCTTATTTTCATTGGCCTTGATGTTGACCTTAAACTTTTGCTGCAAAGTACTTTAGTTTAAGCAGAAAAAAAGGAAGTAAAAAAAATGATGATCATGGGCTTTTCAATTCAATCAATTGATTGTCTGACATTATTTTCTTTATATGTACTTCTACAT
>NW_010729130.1:1972137-1983660 GCF_000365185.1 Nelumbo nucifera
GTTCAAGGGTCCTGTTAGAAACGTTGATATTCCTAATGGGAAGGTTTAATTTCTTCATAAATTTGCTTCTGTTTGTTAACGTTCCCATCAAATGAATGTTTTCTTGATTAAGTTAATGAATTAATTACTGATTACTGATAAAAAAGTTCCCACCAAATGGAAAAAGTCATAGGGTCCAATTTTCTGTTATTGTAGTTGACAGGTCTTTCTTGTGATTCTTCCAAGGCATTAATAGGGTAGAATTGAAAACTTTGGATGATTCCAATTCTAATTTCTAGTTGAACCAAACAGCAGGAATCGGAATCTGGAGGATTCTGACTGAACCAAATAGATGCTAGGAATGGACCATTCCGATTCCGATTTCGGAGGATTCTGATTCCAATTCCAACTGCAAACCAAACAGACCCTTAGGATGTTTCTCAACGAAGACTACATATTAACTCCCTATTTTGCGTATTAATTGATGTTTTCTTCAATGCTTTTTTACTTATTCTATGATCAACTTTGTTTCTTGTGTACATATTTTCTGTTGAGTGGGCGAGGATGTGTGTCTGTGTTTCGGCTTTTTGGGGTAAGGCGGATTATGTTGGTTGAGTAATGAAATTTTAAGGTGGCCATGTAGTGGTGTCAATGGATTGGATCCCATTCTTATCAATATCAATTTAGATGGATTAGATGGACCACTAGTCCAGATTTAATAGACCAAAGTATTATTGGATTGGATCGGACCTGGTCCGTCCAAAATAAATTTATATTGGATTGTGTTGGATTGAATCAATATCCAGTCCATTAATAAATTAAAAGATAAGAATACAGGTGTCTATGGACCAGGTTTGAATTGGAACCACAATCTGAACAGATTGAAAGGTCCAGACTCCAGACGATGCATATAATACAAAGTATTAGTGGGATTGTATTGAACCTGATCCATGTATAATGGGCTCATACTGGACCGGATCAGATTGAATCAAATCTTGTCCAATTGACACCCCAGCCCACCCCTGCACCTGAAAGTTCGGGGTTAAAAAAATCATTCCATGTTATACTGCTTAAGTCTTTAGTAATTGGGTATAATCACACTCAAAACTGGATACCAAATGCCCATAGAAAGATCTTATTTGCCAGGTGGAAACGATTAATAGAAAACCTGAGGCAAGGATGAGGAAGAGATCAAGAGAAGAGGCAGGAGGCAGCACTATCATTTCTGGTGTTCGAATCCATTTTGCTATTTGACATCCGTCAACCAAATTACGGTTTCCAAGTAGGACTTTGTCCAGAGCCATAATGGGCTTAAATGGATTTTAGTGGGTGGGGGTTTGGTATGCACTTACCAACCTACCTAGTGGGCCAGGGATTAGATTAAACCTTTATGGACCCTATTAATAATTTGATTAGTTTAAGCTTAATTCTGGTGGTTGGGTTCCTGTGTCCTGTCTAATCGGATATAGCCACTTGATGTCCAGCGTAATTGTGTGATAGAAGCAATTCGACTATTAGAGGCCGGATCTGTTCATAACAAAATTATTGTTTCAATATGATCTGTATCCGCACATTACAAATATAGTGGGTCTCGTTTGATGATGAGATGTGTGGATACAGATCATATTGGTAAAATTTTTGTTATGAATAGATCCCAACTCGAATAATTCGGCCTACAATCATCAATTTTGTCTGGCCGAAAAATTTTAAGGGCTGTATTTGGTGAAGTGGGATTTGGTCCTCACAATACCATACAGTCATTTATAGCATTGTATTGGAAATATCTTTTTCTGAAAGAAAGCATACAGTAGGTAAGTATTCCCAATGCACCACTGTAAAAAGCTGTGCCAATGGTGTAAGTACGGTCTTGTAACTTTGTAAGAACTGAAGCCAATTTGGTAAAGACTACAAATATAGAATCCAGGTGATGAAGTTGTACTTTGATTCGGTTTTAAGATTATTTGGTAAGAAAATGTTTTGTTTCGAAAATGAAAATAAAGTTGTTCTATTTGAGGTTTTTGCATTTAAAATATGAACAAAATTTACTTTCAAAATATAGAAGTAAACTTTGCACTCAAAATTGGTATGGCTGTGTTTGGTTGCAATGCAAATAAACTTGCATTGATGCGAAACTGTGACAGTGCAAATGATTTCAGTGTGAATTCTGATCTATTCTTGTTTCAAATTTATCTTATTTTGTTTGATTGCATTATAAATGAAGTAAATTAATACATGAAGCAGAATAAATTAAAACCCAAAATAAATTTAAATGAGAATTTACATTTTTTCATTTGCACTCCCATACATTTATAGTACTACTGCAACACCAAACACAGACATATGCACAATATTCAAATTCATGTTTGTACCATCACAACTACAAAAAAAAAAAAAAGCGAAAAAAACAAAGTTTGTCAATGCAAAATTAAAACAAGTTTGTATTCATATATACTTTTTGACCAAATTTGCATTTACTCTCAAGAAATGACTGTAACAGAGACTTTAATTAAAAGCATAGAGCATTGCTAGTACTGGGAAAACTGAAATCTTTCTACCAACATTACTAACGCCCCGTTTGGTTCGCAGGAATAGGGGTCTGGAATCGGAATCCGAATGGACTATATTCGGATTCCGATTCCAACTGTTTGGATAATGACATTCTCTCATTTGAGGGAATGGCCATTCCCTGTCCATCCCTTGGGAATGAAATCTCATTCCTGCTAATTTTAATTCCCATTCTCATTTCCATCTGAACCAAACAGATTATGGGAATGGATCATTTCGATTCTGGTTCTGATTCCAACTGCAAACCAAACAGACCCTAAAATCCTTTTTTAATAGCTTCCTCCAACCATGGTGAACTAAAAAAACTAGAAGAAAAAAATGACAAAAATACCAAATTTTTTCACAACTCAACTAAAATTCATCGAAGGAAGAACACCATAGATTGGCTCAAGATAGAGGAGGGTCTAACTTCTAAGGCCGCCATTAGCAAGGAACTGGAAAAAGAATTCTTAAAAGCTAGCAGAAAGCAAGGAGATCGATGTGATTTGGATGGTGTGAATTTGTGTACGCTAAATGGTGATGAAGCTGAATCCCTACTTGTATGCCCTACATCAGTTGTATTTTAAATGCATCCTCACAAAGCTCAAGGTAAGGATGGCTTCCCTAGCTTTTTGTTTTTCCAGAAATATTGGCATGTGGTTAGCTCAGATGTTTATGAAGTGGTTAAGGAGTTCTTTATTTCAAATATGCCTTTATCAAAAATCAATGAAACACATCTCATTTTCATCCCTAAATCCCTTCCGCCCCAAAAGGCTTGTCACTTTAAACCCATCAGTCTATGCAACCTATTATATTATATAAAATAATTGCAAAAGTCTTAACCAATATGTTAACATCTTTGATGACAAAATTTAGGTGGTTTTGTAGAGGATCGTTAAATAACTGATACATAATTATTGCCAAAGAAATAATACATTATATGAAGAAAAATAAGTAAAAAGGGATGGGCAACCATCAAAGTGGATATGTCCCAGGCATTTTGATAGGATGGGTTAGTCATTTCTGGTGGCCTTAATGAGGAAAATGAAATTCCCTTCAGCATGGTGCGACATGATTTATTGTTGCATGGAATGGAACTCAATATGGCAATTTCACAAAAGGGAGGATTACGAGAAGGAAACCCTCTCTCTCCTTTCCTATTTATTATTTATTATTCGTATATAAGCTCTTTCAGAATCAAAGAATAATAATTAGGTCATATTCAAGGAATAAGAATTACAAGGGGTTTTAGCAATTTCTCACATATTCAAGGAATAATAATTATGTCTTATCTCTTGCTTGGGGCGGTAATTTTTCACCTAATCCACCCAATTCGTCCATTTACTTTGTGGGTTGTGTGATCAACCCATCACCTAATCTGCCCATTTAAATAGGTTGGGTTGGATTGGGTTGTGGATAACCATTAGGTTAATCATTACATACATAAGTATTAATTTCTTAACATTTTTTTAATTTTCTTCATTTGAATTAAATAATTTATAGTTAATGTATTGATTTTTTATTAATTATTGACTAAACTTAGTTTTGTCTTGAATCAACACACTTCACCCAACATAAATCCAAATCAATTTGACCCGAGTCTGAACCAGTTCAACGCGGTCTGACCTGATCCAGCATATACCAATCCGGGTTGAACCGAATCCGAAATAGACCCCGAGCAGGATGGTTTGGTACCGCTTGCTCTATCCGGTTTGGGTCATCCAGTCCAACCGATGTCCATAGCTCGACTCGACCCAGTACAAGCTAATCCGGGTTGACCCAAATCCGAAACAATTCCAGGAGGGGTGATTCGATGTCCATGTGCTTTGCTTGGTCTGGACCGTCCAGTCGACCGATATCCACACAACCGACCTGATTGACTTATGTTGACCCGCTTTGGGTTAATTGGTTCGGTCCCAAATCCATGCACAAACCTGATATGGTCCGGTCCAAGTCAATCCACCATTGACTAAACCGGTCTGGTCCGATCCGACCAGACTAATTCAGATCTAAACGGTTCAACCACTCTTGATGTGATTAGCTCGAAGATAATCCAATTAGATAGTTCAAGTTGGTCTGACAACCTAAGTGGTTCGGTAAACCCAAAATCCGAACATAGTCAAATGGCTTCGTCGCTTGTGTAAAAATAGCATACATGTAATGTGATTTGAACATTCACCACTTATGTAACTAATAACTACTTCTACCACCAAGCTATGACCAACTTATTTGTTAAGAGAGAGTTAGTTTGCTTTTTAAGTCCATAAATATAAGATTAATGGGTTTGAGCGGGTTGAATTGGGTTAAAACGGGTTTGGGTTGAATCTAACCCATTTAATTTTATATAACTAGGTCATTAATAGATTGGCAGGTTAAATGAATTAGGTTTAAGCTCAATCCAAACCAAACCAAATCCAACCCGCCCAATTGCCACCGCTATCTCTTGCAGAGCAAAAATGAATCAATTAAGGAAACTTGGGGTCGTATTGCACACATTTGAGGAGTGATCGGGGCAAGAAATTAACTAGGAAAAGTCTAGCGTTTCATTTAGTGCAAATGTCCCTAGAAGGCATCAAAGGTGATTAAGACATGCGCTTGAAATGAAACTGATGAGCCCAAATGACAAATATTTGGGTACTCGCACATTGGAAGGAAAAGAAAAATATGAAGCTGCTCAAGAGGTAGTGGACAGAAATAAAAAGTAAAATGGAGGGTTGGCAGGTTCTACTTTTGTTCCAAGTAGAAAGAGTTACTTTGGTCAAAGCAGTTATACAAGCTATACCCACCTACCAAATGATGCCTCAATCCAAAATTATAGAGATAAAAAGGGCTATAAAAAGCTTCATATGAAATCACGATGGAAAGAAGAGGGCAAGTAGTATTGTGGCTTCGGACAAGGTGACACGACCTAAGGAGCAAGGAGGGCTTATAAATCGTAGTTTTAAAGAAATGAATATTGCTCTCTTCTCCAAACAAGCCTGGAGACTAATGCATGAAAGACAATCACTATGGACAACAGTGATAAATGCCAAATATTGCCAAGCCAAGACAAGGAGAGAAGCCTCCCTATGGCTTTTAAAAATAAGAGATAAGTTTAAAACAAAGATCATTTGGATGATACAATTAAAAATGGTAGAGATGTTTCAGCTATCATGACCCTTGGCTAACAAATTTGGTGGGTGGTGTTCCAAAAAAGGCAAGCAAAATGGATCTGTTAACAAGGAATATGATTAAAGTAAGTGACCTAACTTCTTGATTCTAGTGGACAATGGCTTGAAGAAGCTTCCTTACATACTTCATTTGATCCAGAATAGAGATCTTATTTTTCACATCAATGTTTTTATATCTAGTCTTGCCAAGGGCTAAGTGGCCGGTATGGAAGAGAACAAGATTAATGGTAATTGATGGTGCACAATCTAGAAACTCCTAGTTAGAAGGTTATCTAGATGCTGGCCGCTTAGCGAGCTAGTTTTAACTGTAAGAAAGTGGATCAGAGAAGTTAGGGTGGCTAGCTCAGCGAGGTCGCTCCGATACTTAAGTTAGTATTGTATTTTGATTGTGAGCTGAAAGCTTGAATGTAAATAAGCTAGTGAGCAAATAATCGTGTGTACCTTGTGCTATGGGGGTTAATGCCCTTATATAGTTGAACTGTCGTGGGTCCTAAAGAGACTCTCAAGGATTTTCGGACCAGGTGGTAAGAGTCCGTTCCGTTTTGGAAAGTGGCCAACGTGCTAGTTGATAAGGCTTATCGTGTCCATCTGATTCGGGCGGAACGAGAATAAGGCCTACGGTTATGCGGTATGATACCAAAAGGCCCAGGAACAGCTGGCAAACTTCTAGAATATGTTACGTGTTACCTTGGTGCATGCGATTACCGAGATCCCCTGGCTTCGGTACTATCCGAAGTGACTAAAGTACCCGGGGTGGCATGATTTGCCGAGGTGGGGGTAAGTGCTGAGTCATTGTCTTATTGGCAGGTCGCATCCACATATCCTCTATTTATCAGGTCAGGCCAAATCACCACTCATCAGTAATTTTAGGGTGAAGTCCGCCTATAGAAACTTTCAATAAGCCTTACCATCTAGCTCTTGCATGAGCTAATTATGGAGCAAAATTTGGAAGATCAAGGCACCATATAGAGTTCAACTCTTTCTCTGGCGACTCTTTGGGAAGCAATCCCAACTAAATCCAATCTCTTCAAAAGGAAATTAGTGCAAGACCTCGATTGCCCAATGTGGGAAATATATATATATATATATATATATGAGGAGTACACCTTAAATGTTTTATTTGACTGAACCTTTGCTAGAGCAATTTGGATGCAAGCTCAAGTGGCTTGGGCTAAACCCTGATTGAACGCATAGACAACTCAAAGAAAGATAAAATAAATCAAAAAAGGAGTACTTGTTGACACACTTAGCAACAACTTTATACTATTTGTGGAAAGAAATGATTAATTAATAATGTGGTCTTTGAGCAGAAGAGACCACAGATGCAGCAAGTGCTGAATCACATCAACAAGATTATGAAGCTTAGTGTTGTCCAAGTTTCAGACCCGAGCTTGCAATCCACACCTGTGCTTTCAAATTCAAATAATAGCTACTGATGATGTACGATCCGGTCTGTCCTAGCTGCCGGTTACCTCGCTTCTTACGAGACCGGAGGTGTCAGAAACAAGGAAGAAAATGGAGGCTTCCGAGGAGGAACTCGGTTGGAACACTCCGAAGCTCAAGTTAGTGTTCTTCAGAAGGCAAGGGAAATGAGAAATTCTAAGACCAGAAAACACAAGAATCACACATACCCTCTTCTTTGTGAGATGGGGGCCTTTTATAATCACCCTGGGTGCTCACTTCCATGCCTCTGCCAGTTCGGGCATCATTACCTCTGCCAGATCGGGTCACTTCCTTCTGTCAACTGCCAGTTCGGGTGTCATAACTTCCACTGCCAGTTGCCAGTTCGGGTGTCATAACCCCCACTGCCAGTTGCCAGGGCCGCCTTTGTCCGTCTGGGATGGCAGTGGCAAGTGGTCGTTGGATGGCGGCTGTCATGTGTCAGTCCTCTGATCGGTTAGGTGTGCCGCCTCCGTGTACGGTCTCCTGGGTGTCAGGTACGGTTGCTCAGTCAGGCGATTTGGAGCCGAAGTGGTCTTTCAATGTGAAGTCTCGAGTTCGGATAGGAGTATGGCCCGAACTGCCCCTAGGTGGGTAGTTCGGGTTTTCTTCCTTTGGTGCTCCTTGTAAGGCTCAGGACCTCGAAGGGAGAGCTTGGGACTCTTTAGTTCGGAGCTCGGTTTGTAGGTTCCTTCAAGGGAGCTTGGCTCTCTTTAGTTCGGAGCTCGGGTTGCATGTTCCTTCGAGGGAGCTCGGCTCTTTAGTTCGAAGCTCGGTTTGCAGGTTCCTTTGAGGGAGCTCGACTCTTTAGTTCGGAGCTCGGGTTGTGGGCCTGCTTCCGTGCCGAGCTGGCGTTTTTGTCAGGTCACTCTCGGTTGCTTCCACGTGTTGCATGGCCGAGGGGTCGGGTCAAATCTTCCTCCATCAATTGCCCCCCACTCCCCATGCTAGGGGTCTTGACCCGACGTGGGGAGTTCACGGGATGACAGGTGGATTTGCCTCGAGACACTTTGGCCTTAATCAGGAACTTTTTTGGTCTAGTCTGCTTGTGTTCGCGGCTCAACCGGGGTTGGCTTGGCTCAACCAGGGGTCAGTCTTAGGTTGCGTATGGCTCATGCGCACCAACGTTTTTCAAATTTTTAAATTTTTGAATGGGTGCTTCAAACAATTTCGAATTTTCGAACGTGCATGCCAAAGTGTCTTTTCGTCGGGGAGTGCGCAGCTGACTTTGTGGGGAGCCGTTGGATGGTTTCGATCTTGGCCATTGATGCACGGGTATAGTGGCTTTAATTAGTGGGGGGACCCCCAGTCACTTTCCTTTGTTATCCTTCAGCGTTTGTTCCTTGAGCTCGCGTCCAAGCCGGCCAGCTCGTGTCACTCGTCCGTAGTTTCGGTAGCTTTTCCTGGTGAGTCCTTAGCCTTCTTTGTTTTAGATGTCTAGTTTTAGTAGCATGGATAGCCCTCTGGAGGGGTCAGACGCTGGTTCTACGAACCGAGCTGCTGCCCCCGACGGCCTTAGTGAGTCCGAGGCGGGGCCCGAGGTAGAGCTCGAGGAAGAGCTCGAGTTTGAGCCCGCAAGCCGAGTCACCTCGGGTAGTTTGGCATCCACCTCTCGTCGAGGTTGGGTGCCAGACAAGTTCGGACCCTCTACTATGAYGTCCGAAAGTCTTTGGTCCCTTATCGTCCAGTACAACCTACTCGGGGAGTATACTTACTTTTTACCCTCGGGCGACTTTCCTTGGGAGCACGGTCCAGATGAGATCATGATATTCCGGGAGCAGCTTGTTGCCGGGCTGCGCCTTCCCTTCCATCCCCTAATCGTTGAGGTTATGAACCACTTCAACGTCACTATAGGTCAGCTTCACCCGAACTCTATCCGCAACCTTGTTGGGACCATCTCCCTTTGCTGTGAGCACTGCCTTCCTTTGGACTTAGAAATTTTTTCCGCTATTCTCATGCTTAAGAAACAAGTGGGTCCCCTGCCCGGGCGTAGGAGGGCGTACTACCTGTCACCTCGCCTGAGCTTCAAGATCTTACACAATCTCCCAAACAAGGTCCCGGCGTGGAAGCGGGACTACTTCGTGGTTCAGAGTGCTACGGGGTGGCCGTTTCCTACTGAATGGGGTTTGGCCGCTCTTGACCCCAGTGTTGTTTTAGATGAAGATACAGTGAAGGGCCTCCAGGACTGGGCCCGACTTGGGCTAAAATGTGAAGCCTGTCTGACGGAGGATAAACTCATTCAGGCCGGTCTGAGTTCGGGTAGGTTTCTTGCTCAGATAAAGATATTTTTGTTTCTGCTTTTATTCCTGTCTTCTGACGCTGAGCTCCTTTTTTCAGGTGTTATGGAGGCAGACAAGACTCGAGGTGCGAACTTGTTTGCTGGCATGAAGCGGAAGAAGCGAGCTGCTAAGCGAGTTCGCGCCAATCCTTCCCAGGTGGCGGAGCCCGAGGTGCCCCCTTCAGTTCAGGAGGCGGCAGGGACTCCCTATGCCCGGGCTATGCCTTCGGGCTCGGGACACCGGGCTACGCTCTCCAAAAAAGCAAGGCTGCCACTTGTCCTGAGGAGGTCGCGCACTAGGCCGATCTCCCTACCAATCTCATAGGTGCTTGGGCTGCAACTCACGCCATGGTGGTAAGGCGGAGTGGTTTTTTTTTTTTTTTTTTTTGCCGAGCTGATTTGTCCTCGTTCTGGCATGTGAACTCCTCTATCCACGCCTTGGCGATCCAAGCGAAGAGACGCTTGAGACGGGCAGAAGCTGCCGAGGCTGGGCTATCGAGGTCTCAGAGAGACAAAGAGGCCTTAGGAATGGTGGTGAGGCATATGGCCGATCTGAAATTGGACCTGGAGCACCAGGTCGAGTACCTTCAAGAAGACATTAGGGAGAAGACGCAAATCTTTTCTCAAGCTGTTGAGGAGGCGAAGGTGAAAGCCGTTGAGGATTATATCGCCTCGCCACGCTTTGACGACATGATGGTGGGCTCGTACAAACGGGGTTTCAAGTTGAGCCGATGGATGATAAGGAACACGTACCCCGACCTCGATGTCAGCGCCATAACCACCTCGCGCATCACAGCTGATGACGATGCGGATTCCGAAGACGAAGCGGGTCCTTCGAGTGTTGTCGAAGTCCCTTCTGAAGGCGAGGAAGATTGACCTCTAGGCTTGTGAGCTCGTTTGTGTCTTTTTTTTTTTAAACACTGTAAAGCAAACATTTAGTAATGAAGGTACTTTTTCTGTTCAAAAGTTGTGCAAATATCCTCTTCTTTCCAAAGTGAGTATATACCCGAGCTGCTAGACTTAAGCCCTGAGGCGAGTTAACAGTAAGGCTATGTAACCGATCTGTTCTCCGCCTGGGCTATGTACTTCGGGTTCCATACTTGTGCAGATTGCTTTCATTGATGAGGTGCCGAGGTCATCTTTAGCTCGATATTCCGCCCCTTTCGGTGCCGAGGTCCTTGTTAGCTCGGCATTCTGGGCTTTATGCTCTGGTAGTGGCTCGGGGCCTACTTAGTTTGGTGATTTATAGGTAAAATCGTCTTAAGTTGACGATGTTCCATGCCCGGGGTATTTGTTTACCCTCCAGGGTCTCGAGCTCATATGCTCCCCCGAGTACTCTCTTTACTTGGTAGGGCCCTTCCCAGTTCGGCCCGAGTTTGCCAACGCCGGGCTCAGGTACCATGATTTTGCGGAGGACCAGGTCGCCAACACGAAAGTTTCATTTCTTAACTCTGGCATTGTAGTACCGAGCTACCCTTTGTTGGTATGCTGCGATTCTAATGTATACGAGGTCCCTCACCTCGTCAAGTAGGTCGAGGTTGGTATGTAGCTCATCGTTATTAGTATTGTCGCTGTATGCTTCCATCCGAAGTGAGGGGATTTCGATTTCGGCTGGGATGACTACCTCCGTGCCGTAGGTGAGGTTGAAGGGAGTTTCTCTAGTGGCAGTCTTCTCTGTAGTTCGGTATGCCCATAGGACGCGGGGCAGCTCGTTTACCCATAACCCTTTAGCTCGGTCTAGCCTGGCTTTTAGTCCGCAGAGGATAGCTCTGTTCGTGACTTCTGCCTGACCGTTTACTTTTGGGTGCGCAACCGACATGAAGTTTTGTCGGATCCCCATGCCTTGGCACCACTCTTGGAATTTGATGTCTTCGAATTGCTTTCTGTTATCGAAGATCAGCATCCGAGGTAGCCCGAAGCGACACACTATGTTCTTCTAGAAGAAGTTCTGGACGTTTCGAGTTGTGATGGTTACGAGAGTCTCAGCTTCAACCCACTTGGTGAAGTAGTCTACTGCCACTACTAGGAACTTCCTTCCTCCTATTGCTGGCGGGAATGGCCCGAGTAGGTCGATACCCCATTATGCGAAGGGCCATGGGCTGGTGAGATACT
>NW_010729130.1:1988032-2011617 GCF_000365185.1 Nelumbo nucifera
TACTCCGAAGATGCTCTCCTCGGTTCTGGGGCACCGCTTGCTGGTAACGAAGTGCGCGGTGAAGACCTGCACGAACTGGGTCCAGCTTCTTATTGTCCCAGGGGCTAGGTTCCTGTACCAGGTGCGGGCCACCCCCTGAAGGTGGTAGTGAAGGCCACGCACATGCAGGATTCACTGGCCTTTGCCAGGTGCATTTGGGACTGGAAGTAGGGCTGTTCATAAGAATGCCCAACCCGACCAAACCGACCAACCCGAACCGACCCAACCCGAGTCGGCCGGGTTTTCATCCGTACCGGTCGATTTCGGGTTGGGCACATACATAAACCGAAATCTCGGGTCAGTTTCGGTTTTCTTGCGTGAAAACCGTAACCAACCCGAACCGAACTAGTATTCTACTAGTTTGGTAGTTCCTACTTCCTAGTTTGAGTAGTTTCTTAATTCCTACTAGTCTTCTACTTTTAGACTTTTATTAGAACTATAACTCTAGAAGGCCCATTAGGCAATTACAATTAGAATTCAATTAGGTGTCATTTTTCAGTTTTTTACCTAGATTAGAATTTAGAAGGTTTTTAAATTTTTATTTTATTGTTTTACCTACCTAGATTTACCTAGTTTTTTACTCTAGAAGGCCCATTATTGACACTTGTTTTTACATGAAGAATTTATTGATTTTATTTTTTACCTAAATTAAATTTAGATTTATCTTGGACTCTTGAATATCAAATTATCAACTAATTCAGATTTTATTTGGCTTTGTACAGGAGCAAAACCGACCCAACCCGACTCAAACCGACTAGGTCGGTTTGGCCTGTCAGTGGGTCAGTTTCGGTTCCCACCTTAGCTAACCCAACCAGGTCGGGTCGGTTGGGAAAATCCCAAGAAACCGACCCAACCCGACCCATGAACACCCCTAACTGGAAGGCATCGACGTGGTCGTTGGGGTCGAATGACCCATCATACTTGTCTAGAGAGGGGAGTTTGAAATCTCTGAGCATGGGGACTGCAAGGAGTTCTGATGAGAGGGGGGAAGGGACTGAGAGAATAGGGGCAGCTTTTACCTTGTCCGAGCTTGTCTCTTCTTTACCTCGGAGCTCAGGCAGGTTGCGGGTGGAAGTTCGGCGACTTCGCCGGTGCCTTTGTTGCTACTTAGAGGGCCTGGAATTGGCGCTGCTGGCTTCGGTAGTGCCAAGCTCGATGGGCCTGGACTATTGGTAGTCTGTTGACTTGAGCGGTAGCTCAAACTTGGAGTGCCGAGGTGTTGACTTGGCTGGCAAGGAGGTTCCCGATCCGCCGGCGAGCTGCGAGGCAGGGGTGATTGATCTTTCTCTCCTGCCCGAGGATGAGGCCTGGCTCTTGAAAGGGTTCTGAAGTTGGGAGGCTTCTCCTCGGTGGAGGCGTCCGCCCTGGGGGGGGCTTGACTGGCTTTGGAGTGGGGTGCCGAGGTGGAAGCTGTGGTTGGTTCAGAGGCAATTGGGGGAACTGTTGTTGATAGTGATACTGAGAGATGTGGTGCAGTACTTGATGTTGATGGAGCTGATGCTGCTGGAACTGCTGCATTTGGCCTTGCATTTCCCGCATGCACTGCATCAAGTCGCCAAACTGGTTTTGGCTAGTCGCCAGGGGGATAGCAGTTGGTTCGACAAAGGTCGTCTCGATATGGAGAGGAAGGGGAACGTTCACAGGTGCCACAATGTTTGGTGCGTTGAGGCTAGGGATTCCGTCCGTCGATAGGGGAACGGTGAACTGTCCTATGCACATAGTGGTAGCCTGGGGGTGTTCCCCTACAGCATTCAAGTCGGCATTGCGCCTACTGTTGCTGGGAGAAGCCATGGAAGCTAAGGTTTCTTTGAGAGAGAGAGAGAGTGTTAGAGGTTAGGGGAGGCTTTTTGAAGTCTTCCCACAGACGACGCCAAATGATGATGTTCGATCCGGTCTGTCCTAGCTGCCAGTTACCTCGCTTCTGACGAGATTGGAGGTGCCTGAAACAAGGAAGAAAATGGAGGCTTCCGAGGAAGAACCCGGTTGGAACACTCCGAAGCTCAAGTTAGTGTTCTTCAGAAGGCAAGGGAAATGAGGAATTCTAAGACCAGAAAACGCAAGAATCACACATACCCTCTTCTTTGTGAGATGGGGGCCTTTTATAATCACCTTGGGTGCTCACTTCCATGCCTCTGCTAATTCGGGCATCATTACCTCTACCAGATTGGGTCACTTCCTTCTGTCAACTACCAGTTTGGTGTCATAACCTCCACTGCCAGTTGCCAATTCGGGTGTCATAACCCCCACTGCTAGTTGCCAGGGCCGCCTCTGTCCGTCTGGGATGGCGGTGGCA
This sequence comes from Nelumbo nucifera, assembly GCF_000365185.1. The sequence goes on from NW_010729130.1 coordinate 1,990,365, forward strand.
GGTGGCCGTTGGATGGYGGCTGTCATGTGTCAGTCCTCTGATCGGTCAGGTGCGTCGCCTCCGTGTACGGTCTCCTGGGCGTCAGGTATGGTTGCTTAGTCAGGTGATTTGGAGCCGAAGTGGTCTTTTAATGTGAAGTCTCGAGTTCGGATAGGAGTATGGCCCGAACTGCCCCTAGGTGGGTAGTTCGGGTTTTCTACCTTTGATGCTCCTTGTAAGGCTCAACACCTCAAAGGGAGAGCTTGGAACTCATGAGTTCGGAGCTCGGTTTGTAGGTTCCTTCGAGGGAGCTCAGCTCTCTTTAGTTCGGAGCTCAGGTTGCAGGTTCCTTCGAGGGAGCTCGGCTCTTTAGTTCGGAGCTCGGTTTGCTGGTTCCTATGAGGGAGCTCGGCTCTTTAGTTCGGAGCTCGGGTTGTGGGCCTGCTGCCATGCCGATCTAACGTTTCTGCCAAGTCACTCTCGGTTGCTTCCACGTGTCACATGGCCGAAGGGTGGGGTCAAATCTTCCTCCATCAGCTACATGACTTCTATCATATTTGCACAGATGATTCACAATGAAATCTGAATGATGCTTGTTATTATTGATCAGAAAACGAATTTATTGCAGCAGTTGGAGAACCATGCACTGAATGGCAACCGGTTCAGGTTGCAGAGTGGAGAGCAGTTATGCAGGCATCTTAGATGGCCCATTAATCCCTTCAAATCAAGAGAGTGAAAGTCTTATTGTTGATGCAACTTCCACAGTGAGTAAGTTAAATTCAGTAGATGGTTATACCAACTGGATGGATAAAGCCTTCTTTTGCTCAAATTAAGCAGGTGGCAACATCTTTTGAAGCTTTGTCAATTTATCTAACAATGTGTTAGCTCATATCATGACATATAATGCTTCTATATCTAAAGAGAAACATTTGTACATGCATAACCCTCCACCTTGGATGAGACATTTCTTTTTGTGCTCTGCTCCTCCTCCTGTAAATTTGTTCTCAAGTAACGAAAGGCTTCTCTTTTCTCTTTCAAAAAAAAAAAAAAAATACATCAATAAATTAATTCTCTCCTGGTCAGTTCTAATTACATTACTGGACTGGGGTAAGAAATAAAAGACGAATGGTAGGACTGCCCAATCCAAGTGTCAATCATAGATTAATAGTCTGACAATGTGAAAAATGATCGCCTACCAGAGTGCCAGTTGTACTCTCTGAATACTACATAATGACCAAAAACTGAACCATGGTAGTATTCCTAGTAGCAAATTATTATTACTTCTCCTTGCATCAATTTGGGCCATTATTGACTTTGGTCACACTCCCTCAAGAATCAGGATTAAAAAATGACGATGGACTAATCTCCTCTCTCTACAGTCTACAAAAAGAAGGGTATTTGTATTCATATTTTTAGCTTTTGGCAGACTAATTGGCATCATTTAGTTTAGGTTTTCTTTCCTTCATTGTTCTTGTTTTAAGGAGAATGACAGTTCAACTTAGGGTCGCCCAAAATACAGTTGGGGATTAGGGGTAAGTGCCAATTAAGAATTGATGCCAATTTAGGGATGAGTATTAATGTATAGAATGGGGGCATTTGACATTTTGAATATTTATAGGTTTATAATGAAATTCAGAAATCTGCATTAATTGGGCTGTTCATATTTTTCCGTTTTTTTGTTGAGTGGATTAGTCATCGTTACCAAGGTTGATTAAAACAATTTGTTTGAAGTTGATTTCATAAGAAAACTTTTACACTGTCCTTAAAGAATCTCTCTCTCTCTCTGAAGGTTACAAATTTTCATACATTAAAATTTTAAATTAACAATTTAACTGCACGATTTACTTCTAGGGCCTAGCAACACTACGCAGATTCAATTCGAAGATGAAATAAAAAAAAAAAATTAATGTAAAGTGGGATTCCTAATTACTCATAGAACCTTACTTTGTTGGGGTTCAACATTAGGAGGGTTCATAGAAATGATTCTACATATTTAAAATAAATTTTTAAAAATAGGGTCCAAATCAGAGAAATAGAACTTAATTGGAAGCATCTACTAACCTTAATGGGTCTAAACAGATGTTTAATTTTTTGTATATTTCTAAAAGAATAAATAATAAATGTTCAACCACAAATTGTAAACCGTTGTAGTACAAATACCTTCCTTTGAAATGCTATGGACATCCCATCTACTAATTAAGAACCAAGGATAGATCAAAATGGAGCACTTGATCTCAATGACAATGTGGTCCAAAAGAACTCATTGGTAGTTGGAAGACATCTCTTGATTTGTTTATTAATTTATTTTCCTTAACGACGGTTTGCATTATTGGGGTACATCCAATTCTCTTTATCTCATTAATTGAAAACTAAAAGGACTGATTGGAAGGAATATAGAAAAGAGCATAAAGAGGGGAGTTGAATAATATCCTCAACGGTGTTTAAAACACATATTTTAAGCATTGGATATATTCTATAGATTATATTCTAGATTGCAGGTATATATACTAGCTAGAAACTTACTTGTTAGAATTATATTTTCTATTTCTTTAAAGTACTAGTTGAGAGTTTCTTATCAAATAAGTATCTGAGATATATAATTAGGAAAACAACAATGTTAAAATAAAAGAGTTATAATATGTATATGCATGTGGTACATTGCATCAGTCCAGATGGGTCCTAGATGATTCTATTGATTATATTCTAGATTGCACGGTATGGTGATTGATGAAGGGCAAAATGGTAGAGAGAACAATGTGTTGAAATACATGTGTGAGAAGTGAGAAGAGAAACTCCTCTTTTTAATTATTAAATTTGAGGAAAACATGAAAAAAGGGTATGTCAGCTGGTGTTTGGAACATTCCAAGTTGCTTCAGCTGTAAACTTGGAATATCCACTCGGCCAGTAGTCCCAGATAAGATAGAGATAGCTAGACAGGGTGGAGAGGGTAAACAATTTCTGAATTCGAATAATGATGCCTCTAGGAATCTCAATCTCGTCTTTCCATCTCTCTTTAGCTTAGGCCTGCATTTTCTCGGGCCCGCAGCCCGCAGCCCGCATGGCTTTTGATATCTCTAAAAGCAAAAAGTAATACCCAAAGCCGACTCAAAAACTAAAGCTTTTCTTTTGTCATTCCTTAGCAAGGCAGGCTTACTGATGCAGGTGAGCACGCAAAAGCTACTACTAGTATAGCCTCTGTGCGTATCTCTTCTATCTCAACTCTTAAAGATAGCTATCTAGACTGGTACCCTGGTTCCTGCTGTAAGAGAAGAAGATCATCTAAGGAAACAATTAAGACACTAGTAGAATTATTGTCACTGGTTCCACACTCTGCACTGTTTGACTCTGATGTTTGATTATGCATTATTGCATGCCCTTCTTCTTTTAATTTTTTCTTCTTCTAATTGGGCTAATTATTCTTAACAAGGTAATCAATCTGGTGGTATGAATTCTCTAACCATCTCTAATGAATTATTAATTATTTCAATCATCAAGTTGGTAGTCCCTCTTCGCAGAAGGTCCCCTACAAAGGTAATATGTCTAATCCACCGCAAAACATAGTGGGATCGAGGAGTCCATCCCCCCATACTCTCAATTGCATTCCACGCTTCCACCCCTCCTTTTTTATAATGGCATCCTTGCTTTAATCAATTCTCTCTCTTTCACACACACATACACATTACACACACTAAAATTTAACCAGACAACGTGCAAAATTACAACAAATTACCTTCTCAGCAGTCTTCTTTAAATGTTACCTCTTAATCTCTTATTCATTAACCAGTTCTTGGGTAGCTAATTACTTTTTATTCCTTTATTTCGTGTTTTTTTATTTAATTTTGGGTGGGGGGAAGGTGGCTGATTACAAAAACGAGTATTTGAGACTCACAAGTAGCGGGTGGGTATGATTGGACCATGAAACAAGCCTCCTGGGCTTTAGTAACTTTTCTTTATTTTATTTGGTTGGCAAACGAAACAAAAGGCGAGGCCCAGAAAGAAAGCTCCCCCGTGACATCCTCTACAAAGCTAAAAAAAAAAAAACAAACAAAAGCAAAAGGAAAGAAGAAAAGCTTTCAATCTCTCTCTCTCTCTTTCCTTTTAAAAACAAACACGCTAACATCATCCAAAACCATAGAAATCTGCAAATACAACAGTTGTGAGAGAACACAGAAAGAAAGAGCTAGAGGAAGAAGAAGAAACACCATGAGAAGAAGAGAAGGCAAAGGAACTCCTCCAGCAGACCTCTTAGTCTGCTTCCCTTCTCGAGCCCATCTAACCCTTATGCCCAAGCCCATTTGCAGTCCAGCGCGGTCGAATGAGTCTACTAGCAGTAGCAGTACCAAGCGCCATCACCATCTTCTCACAAGGTCTAGAAACAGGGTTGGCCAAGCTAGCCCTCTCCTTTGGCCCAAAACCAAGACCACGGGCTCGGAGATCGCCGAACCCACCTCTCCAAAAGTCACATGCGCCGGCAAGATCAGAGTCAGGCCCACATCGAGTTCCTGTAACAACTGGCAAACAGTCATGGAAGGCATCGAGAAACTTCACAACAGGCGAAAACAGAAGAAGAAGAAGAAGAAGAAGAAGAGCCCCACTTGGCTAGAGACTCTCGGATTCAGGAAAGACATAATGCAGATTTTGACTTGTTTACGAAGCTTTCGCTTCCATTTACGGTGCTTTGGTTCCTTTCATGGCTCAGTCGTCACTTCTGATGGCGAAGAAGATGAAGAAGAAGAAGAAGAAGAGTATCAACAAAAGCAAGAAAGCCAAGCGAGTACAGAGGAAAATGATAGTGGTGATGCTTCGAGAACTATCTTTTCAAAGTGGTTTATGGTATTGCAAGAAAATCAAAATAATGTTTTTAGCAAAGAAGAAAAGTACAGAGAGGAGAGAAACGAGACTTGTGATGGTGAAGGATCAGAATCGGATGCCGCTCCTGCCGCTCCTCCTTCGAGTGCTCTCTTGCTCATGCGTTGTAGGTCCGCACCCGCTAAAGGCTGGCTAGAAGAGAAAGATCTAGTGCGAAAAGAAGAAGAAGAAGAAGAAGAAGAAGAAGAAGAAGAAGAAGGAGGAGGAGGAGGAGGAGGAGGAGGAGGAAACAAAGAAAAGTTGGCGCTGGAAGAAAAGAAGAAGAAAGAGAAATTGATATTGATGAGTTATGCTCCTGATTTCTTTAAGGTATCTCCTGATATTGCAAAGGAGACTTGGATTGTTGGTGGGATAAGAGATCAATTTTCTAGGAGTCGAAGTTGTAAGAGATGAATTGAAGGTTATGAACATTATATTGTGAATAATCTGCTTTTCCTTATTTTTCGTTTGACCATTTTACTTTGCTGTGTTTAATAATTAATGTTATTGTTAATTAGTTGGCTTTCGTGTTCATTTCCCTTTGGACTTTGGAGAATCCAACAAAAAATTCTAAGCCCAAAACTTGTTCCTGTGTTTGGTTAATTGATCTAAGTTGTGCTAAGTTAGTAAACAACTTTCCTTTTCTTGTTTTTTTATGGGAACAGAGTTTGGTCTCACGCGCAAAGGTTTTTGTGACTTGTGAAATGTTACTATTGTTTCCATTCCATTTAATAAGAAGTGTTTTGTCCTTGCAGAATAGGCTAGGGTCCAGTCCTTGATTTCACCTTGTTGAGTGGAAATAGATTACAGTATTTTCTTCAGGGTTGTTGGCTTTTCAGCTTAGAAACAACCAAATTTAAACCAGAGTTGCACTATTGCAGACGATATTATTTTTCATATAATAACTAAAATCGAATAGCTTTTTTGGAAAAAATATCAAATAAAGGCAGTGAGTACACTGTTGCTCGTCTTCCTCCTCTGCCTCCGTATTCAGCGAATAAAACTTTTAAAAACGATGAGAGAAATCCAATAAAAAGCAACTGGTAAGGAAATTCCTCGAGCTCGACCAACCGATTTTACCCAGCAAATTTGCTTTAATTTATTGTGGCTGGTCTCATACCAGTTTTTAATCTTGAGCCTGGAGTCCTGACTCCTGAACTACATTAACATGGGTATTGAACCAGAACCAGATGGACATTTTTTTGGTGGAACAAACCAGCTGGACTCGCTCAGTGAGTAAATCTGTCCGAACCGGGTATTGCCATTTGCCACTCCCCTCTCCTGAACCTGGATGTTACCCTCTCTCATCCGCTACTCAAATGCACTTGTGCTAGAGCCAGCACGAGATAAGCTTGTTGAAGCGAGGAGCGGCTAATCATTCTTTCTAGTTTCGTTGACGAACCAGGGAACATGAGAACGTGTATCTTGCTGCAAGAGAGGGGAGATCGGAACATAGCAGGCTTAGCTGCAAAAGGTCGCTTTCTTGGTTGGCATGCAAGAGTTTTTGGCAGTGGTGATTGACAAGGACTTCGGAGGGAGAAGAAGAGCAGAAATCGACGGTGCGTCTGTATCAGATGTCAACGACAAGAGGAATGACAAGCAGTTCACATGGTCACCCCGAAATGAGATCGCCTCAGTACTAGATCGCAACGAGAAAACTTCGATGCCAAGTCACTTCGATATTCACTCCACTTCGGGACTTAAAGGCGTCAGCTCGGAGATACCGACGTGCCACTGTGAGGATCCCAAAAATCCCTCCGATGGTCTCGGACTTCACGGGATCACGCCGCATAACAGCCAGCGTTATCTCCCACAAGCGATTCGGGCGGACTCGATAAACCCTATCAGTTGGCAGCACTATGTCCCAGTATCGCAGAAATAGATCTCATTGTGACGAGGATTCTGGAACTACTCCACAAAACTCGCGAGGACTCCATTATATAGAGGCTCCATCCCCAGGGGTGCAAGGTATGCGTGATTTTCCTGCTCTCAAGCTCTCTACTTTCAAGCAATTTTAGCTCGCTACTAGCCTACTAACTTAAGCATCGGAGCGACCTCGTCGGGTTAGCACCCCCGGGTTCTCTGATATCCTTGCAGGTTCAGTCCATCGTCTGTTTAGAAGCCAGATCACCTCCAACTGGGAGCAGCCAAATCGCACTAAATCAATTGGCGCCATCTGTGGGAAGTGCTACGAGAAGCCTCTTTCCACCAAAAATCGGAAACTCATAATCAATGACATCCTCTAGCAATGCCAGACAGAACGGTGAAATGAATGTCTTCGGGGGGCAACCTCAGATTCCGACTATGTGCATCGGTCAGTTTACCATACCGCTCTCCGCGGATGGGATCCCGACGCTGATTGTGCCTCAAGCAACTATGCCAGTGAACGCCCCACCTCCTCCTGTAGTGGGTGCAACTTTTGCTGAACCATCTGTGGTTCCCCCTAGAGTCGGACAGCATCAGCTCGATGACCTGGTACACTGCGTATGGGCTATTCAAGCCCAAATGCAACAGGTCCAGCAATTTCAACATCACCTCGGCATTCGGCAGCACAACAGAACAAGTCTCATCATCAGAACACTCGCCCTCCTCGCTGGGGATAGATTTCCCAGATTCAGCATCCTCTCGAGAGCCAGGTCTCATCCCGCGGTAGGAGGGAAAGGCAAGTTACTCCTCCTGCCTCGCAGCAAGTGAACAGGTCGGGAGACACTCAGCCCGCCAGAGCTATTTCACCTCGGCCCTTGCAACAGGAAGGTTCGCTTGCAGGGAACCAGTTCGGAGTTCTAACCGCGGACTCCAGGCGAGGCCCCTCTGTTCACAGCAGCCAGCATCGGCAGTCCGAACCACTCCATGCTAGGACAATGCCCGACAACATAGAGGTCAGCAGCACCAATGCAGAGCCAGTCAAGAAGCAGCAAAGGCGGCGTCCTAAGGCACGTCGAACTGTAGCTCCAAGCCAGCTCGCTGGACCTAGTCAGCTCGAGCACCCTAAAGGTAAAGAGGAGGCGAGCTCGAAAGCCACAAAGACCGCTCCCCTCCTCTCTGGGTCATTTCCTTTGTCCTCCGAGCTCCTGGCGACCCCGATGTCGAAGGACTTCAAAGTACCTCCGCTAGATAAGTATGATGGGTCGTTCGACCCAAATGATCATGTAGACTCGTTCCAGCCCCAGATGCATCTACCTGGGGCTGACGAATCCTGCATGTGCGTTGCCTTCTCTACGACCTTCAAAGGAGTAGCTCGCACATGGTATAAAAACCTCGCGCCAGGGATGATCAAGAGTTGGTCGCAGTTGGTACAGATGTTCACCTCACACTTCATCACCAACAAGAAGTGCCCGAGGTCACAAGAAAGTCTCCTCAGCATAGTACAGAGAGAAGGGGAGTCGATCCGAAGCTACATCAAACGCTTCAACGACACTTGTTTGCAGATCTCTGACCTAGATGCCGCTGTAACTCACGGTAGCAAAGAAGGGTATTACCCATAGGGAATTCAAGTGGCACATAGTGGCAAACATGCCCAAAGACATCATCGAATTCCTCAAGCTTGTCGATTAGTTCATTGGGACCGAAGAGGAGATGAACTAGAAGAATGAAGCCCCAATGGAGAAGAGAAAAAGAGAAGATGACAACTCGAACAGTGGTGGCAACAAACGAAGAAAGAGAAAGTCCCCAACTAGGGGAGGAAACAAGTCAGATCGGTGTTCCCGAACTCCTCCGTTTGAAAGGACGAGCTACATGCCCCTCAACACGAAATGGGGAGAAATTCTCATGGCGATCAAGGACGCCTCCTATGTGAAGTGGCCACCTCGGTTAAGGGGAGATCCCGCCACTAGAAACAAAAATGTATATTGTCATTTCCATAAAGATCACGGTCATAGTACCGAAAACTGTAGAAATCTCCGCGATGAGATCGAAGAACTCATCTGTCGCGGATACTTGAAAAATTTTGTACAAAAAGAAAATAAAAACCAGACAGATCGGCAGGGGGATCTGGTAAAGAAGGCCAACAGTAAATGGCGCATGTGCGTCGATTATACCGACCTGAATCGAGCTTGCCCGAATGATTGCTTCCCACTCCCTAAGATCGACCGTCTAGTGGACGCAACCTCAGGGCACGAGTTGTTGAGTTTCCTGGATTTATACTCAGGATACAACCAAATCAGGATGGACCCTGCCGACGAAGAAAAAACGGCATTCATAACCGAGCTGGGATTGTATTGTTACAAGGTCATGCCCTTTGGGCTAAAAAATGCCGGGGTGACCTTCCAAAGACTTGTAAACAGAATCTTTGAGCCATTGATCGGCAATAAGGTTTACTGCTATGTAGATGATATGGTCGTTAAGACCCAGTTTTTAAAATGTTCAATAAATGATTTACAATGTGTTTTTGAAATTTTGCGCAAGTATAATATGAAACTAAACCCTAACAAGTGTGTCTTTGGTGTCACCTCGGGAAAACTCTTGGGTTACATAGTCAACTGACGTGGCATCAAAGCCAACCCAAAGAAAATTGAAGGAGGCCATCCTAGATATGAGGCCACCTCATAAATTAAAGGAGGTTCAGAGGCTGAACGGTCGTATAGCCGCTCTGAGCCGCTTCATGTCCAAATCGGCAGATCGTTGCCTGCCTTTTTTCAAGGCAATCAAGAAAAGTAAAGACTTTGAATGGACCGAAAAATACCAGCTCACCTTCGACAAGCTAAAGAAATACCTAGCTAGCATCCCGATTCTAACCCGACCCGAGGAGGGAGATGTTTTAAAATTGTACCTCTCCGCGAGTGATGAGGTGGTCAGCTCGGTACTGATAAAAGAAATAGATTGGGTCCAACGACCTATCTACTATGTTAGCAAAGTTTTGCAGGATGTCGAAACAAGATACCCGGAGATCGAGAAACTGGCGTACGCGCTGGTCATAGTAGCTCAGAAGCTTCGTCCGTACTTCCAAGCCCAGACCGTCATCGTCCTCACCAACAAACCTCTAATGAAGTGGGCCATCGAACTCAGCGAGTACGACAACCAGTACGAGACTCGGACGACAATTAAAGCCCAAGCCTTGGCCGATTTCGTTGCAGAATGTACCTTCAACACCGCGATCCTTAAATTGATTGAGCTCGAGCACAAAGAGGAAGCTTCAACTAGTGCGGCACCAGTCCCGGTTAGAGCAAGGCCGACCTGGGACGAGGAGCCCTGGATACTCCACGTAGACGGCTCATCTAATCAACAAGGAAGCTGAGCCGGCATTTATCTGTACGGTCCAAGCGGGGTGAAGCTGGAGTACACACTTCGGTTTGAGTTCGTAGCATCTAATAATGAAGCGGAGTACGAAGCACTGATAGCTGGGCTCACTCTAGCGAATGAAGTACAAGCAAAACACACCGTCATCTATAGTGATTCCCATCTCGTGGTCAACCAGGTCACCGACGATTATGAATCTCGTGACCCCACCATGGTTGCTTATCTAGCCAAGGTCAATGAAGTTCTACGCAGCTTCTAGCCTTATTTCATCAGGTAGTTCCAAGGTCCTAGAACGCTGAGGCCGATGCCTTGTCCCGGTTAGCCAGCACGAGGTGCAACACCATGAGGACCGTGTATATAGAGAACCTACCTCGGCCCAGCATTCTCGGGGGCGCAGAAGAGGTCGCTCCCTGCAGATTGCAACGCGACCAGAAGGGTAGAGCACTAGACAGCCAAGTATGTCATGATAGACGAACGGCTGTATCGGAGATCCTTCACACTCCCCTACTTGTGCTGCTTCCGACTCTCAGAGGCCAAGCTCGTTCTCCACGACACTTATGAATGTATGTGTGGCGGATACATGGGGGGCAGGGCTCTCGCCCAGAAAGCGCTCTGACAGGGGTACTACTGGCCCACCAGGAAGGCAAACGCACTCGAGCTTGTCAAAAAGTGCAATAAATGCCAAAGGCACACCAATATCCACCACCGACCTGCTGCTGACTTGAAGTATCTCGCCACCCCGTGGCCCTTCGCACAGTGGGGAATCGACATTCTTGGCCCATTCCCGCCAGCGACAGGACAGAGGAGATTCCTGGTAGTAGTAGTGGATTACTTCACGAAGTTGGTGGAGGCGGAACCCCTAGCAACAATCACAACCTGCATCATAACTTCTTTTGGAGGAATATAGTATGCCGTTTCAAGCTACCTCGGGTGCTTATCTCTAACAACGGTAAGCAGTTCGAAGATATCAAGTTCCAGAGTTGGTGCGCCGAGATGGGGATATAGCAGAACTTCACTTCAGTGGCACACCCTCAGACAAACGGGCAAGCGGAAGTCATGAATAGAGCTATACTCCGTGGACTAAAGGCCCGCTTAGCCCGAGCTAAGGGACTATGGGTGGACGAGCTGCCCAGTGTACTATGGGCTTACCAAACCACCATTAAGACCGCCACGGGTGAAACCCCCTTCAACCTCACCTATGACACGAAAGCGGTAATCCCAGCTGAGATCAAGGTGCCTACATTACGCCTTGAGGCATACAACGAATAAGCAAATGACGATGAGCTCCGTACCAACCTTGATCTGGTGAAAGAAGTACGGGACCTAGCGTACATTCGGGCTGCAGCATACCAACAAAGGGTGGCTCGGTACTATAACGCCCGGGTCAAGAAACGACACTTCCGTGTCGATGACCTGGTCCTCAGGAAAGTCATGGTACCTGAGCCCGGTGTCGGTAAGCTCGGACCGAAATGGGAAGGCTCCTACCGAGTGAAACGCGTACTCGGGAAAGGTACGTATGATCTAAAAAACTTAGAAGGAAAACAGGTATCTCGAGTGTGGAACATCGGCAACCTAAGGCGATACTAGTGATTGCCGAACTGGAGAGAGGACTACGAGTCACTCCCAGAAGTCCAAGGACTAAAGTGCCAAGCTGATAAAAGACCTCGATGCTACAATAAGTCCTAATCGCCTCCTCAGCATGGGCATACAAGTCCCAGCCGCCTCTTCGGCATGGGCGTACAAGATCCAGTCACCTCTTCGACATGGGAAAAACCAAGGGTAAGGAGAACAGACTATGAGCCGCTCCCAAAGCCTAAGGGATAAGGTGCCGAGCTAACATAAGACCTCGGCACCTCATAAGTCTCAGTCGCCTCCTCGGCATGGGCAACTCATTTCATGCCTAAGGTATAGACAGCTTGGGTATAAACCCTACGATGTCTAACCCACCTCGGCATACAACAAAAAAGTTGAACCCCAGCAAAGGGACAACTAACATCACCAAGTAGCCCACGCATAGACAGGTCGGTAGATAACCTACAATGTCCACGCACCTCGAGTACATCGTGCGAAGTTACCCCTATTTGTAGTCCAGCTTTGTAGCTCGACAGTTCGGGGTAACCTATACTTATTTGGTTAGTTCGACTAGTTAGAGAATTATTTGCACTGACATTTGGCAAAAAAGTGTGTTTCATTGATGTGAAGAGCTCATTACAAAAAAAAGAGAAAATTCTCTACTATAAACCGAACTCGCAAGCCCAGGACTTACAAGGAAGACTTAATGCTCTTCACCCTCGTCCGAGGCCTCGGTAGGAGGATCAATCCTTTCGTCAGCACCAGCCTCTCCGATGTCAAGCGGCTCGTCGTCAGTCTCTGCCTCAGAGTCCGGGTCTTCGGCGGCTTCGATGGCCATTTCATTTGTAACCCTCAAGGTGGTGATAGCACTCAGATTGAGCTGTGGGAACTCGCGCCTAGTCAGCCATCTACTAAGCTTGAAGCCCTTGCGGTAACCTTCCGTCCCGGCTTCCATCAGCACTCCTTGGAACTCCTCCGAGCTCTTGTACTCTTCGACGGCCTTTGCTTTGGATTCTTCCACCACCTGAAGGAGTACCTCGGTTCATTCCTTGACATGGGCCTCGAGGTTTTCCACCTCCCGCTCCAGTGCTGCCTTCTCGGACATTAGCGCTGCCTTCTTAGACATTAACAATGAAATGAGCTCCTTCTAAGCCCGGGCATAGTTCTTCAATTGGTCGATCTCGTTACGGGCCAGATTCAGCTCGGCGTGAGCTTCACGAGACAAGGACTCAGCCGCAAGAGCCCACTTCAAGTGTATCTTGGACTGGTATGTCAAAGCATGCACGATGGAGTTCACCTGCTAAGAGAACCACATTTAGTATCAGAAAAGTCTTAAGCGCGAAATTGAAGAAGTCAAGACGGAACTTACCACCATGCAGTGAGTAGCCGCTCGAGCCCTGAGCTAAGTGACCGGCAGTTCGGCCTAGCTAGCAACCTCTTTGGCATACACCACGCTTTTTCTCTTGAGCAGGCTATATTTCGGAGTCAACATGCTCCGAACTGCTTCCTCATTGCCTAAAGACGCGGCAGTTGTAGGAGCAGGCTCCGAAGATGCCTCCTCAGGCGCGCGAGGCGGGGAGGCCTTCCCTAGTTCCTCCTCGATCAGATCAATCACCGAGGGTTGCACATTGGGGGACGGTTCAGACTCAGGCATGGTAGCCTGTGGTGACTCGACGCGAGCTCTTTTGGCAGCTCACTTCTTCCCCTTCATCCGGCCAAGGAGTTGATCTGCAGCGAGCTTCATGGGAGCTGCAACAAAAGCAGAATGTCAGCAACATTATCAGAAATAAAGTAGAAACACAAATAGAGACGACCTACCAGGACTCAAGCCAGCCTGCACGAGCTTGCCTTGAACCACGTAATCTACGAAGTTGAGGCCAAGCTCCGCCCAAGATTGGAGCACTTCCCTTGTTTTCAGGTCCAATCTAACACCGGGATCCTGAATGGCTGCCCTCCAATGGGTTGGGAAGGGCCATACCTCAGTATTACGGACCACGAAGTAACCTCTCTTCTAGACTGAGACCCTATTTGGGAACCCGTGCAAAAGCTTGTAGCCCGGATGAGGAGACGGGTAATAGGTCCGCCTATGCTCGAGAAGGACACTAGAGGCATTGTTCTTGATGGACAGGATTGAAGAAAAGATATCGAGGTCAAGGGGCAAGTTATAGTCATAAAAAAGAGATATGGTCCCTACTACGTTGCAGATTGAGTTCGGGTGCAGTTGGTCTATAGTAATGTTAAAGAGCTTTAAGACTTCTACGATCAAGGGGTGCAATGGAAGACGAAGACCAGCTACGAGCTACTCCTCGAAGATCATGATCTCATTGTGATCATGTTCCCAAGGGAAGTTGCCTAGCGGAAGACTATAAATGAGGTCGTTCGGGAGGTTGTACCAAGCTATTAAGGCCTGGAGCCTATCCGCTGTCATTGTCGATGGGCCGAAGTTGTCTGGCACCCGACCTCGGTGCGAGGGGGATGTCAGGTTACTAGAGGCCTCTCGCGCCTCCCGTAGTGGCTGCGCCTCAAGAGGGCAACAAACCATTTCCAAACCCGAAGTAGCTTCGGTCTGACTATCGACCTGGGCCAAGGCACCCACCTCGACCTCATCTAGACATGAAAAAGAAACTGAATCGAAGAGGAGAGCTAGGGAAGACTCACCAAGGAGGAAGACCGAACTGAAAAGGAACACCAAACAGGAAGACCTGAGCTAAGGAGGTTGAACGCGACCTTAGACTGAAGGCTAATGAACTTATGGCGAAGAAAATGAGTCTCGGGTCCCCCTATTTAAAGCCACTCTACCAGAGAATCAACGGTCGAAATCAAAGCGATCCAACGGCTCCTAAGAAAGCCGGTTGCGCGACCCTTGAGGTTGAAATTGGTTTAGCGCGTTTTTTGATGTCCACGGAGTTTGTAGATCGCATGACGTCCGCGCATAAACAAGATGCGACCCGAGTTACCCTTGGTTGAGCCAAGTGGCCGAACTGGTCCGACCAACAATTCATCCGACAAAGCGGCCTGGTCCTCGAGGCAAATCCACTTGTCACATCATGAACTCCCTACACCAGGTCTGACCCCTAGCTCAGGGAGTGGGGGGCAATTGATGAAGGGTGATTTGGCATGACCTCGTAACAGGGGGACACGTGGACATAACCTGACTAGTAGATGACAGCTCAGCATGACCAGCCCACATCACAACAGTCTCGGGTACCCATCTACCCCGAGCTAAAGTGACCTCGAGACAAGGTCACCCCGAAATCAGATCGCCTCGGTACTCGATCGCAACAAGAACACTTCGATGCCAAGGCACTTTGACATTCACTCCAATTCGGGACTTAAAGGCGTCAGCTCGGGGATGCCAACATGCCACTGCGAGGATCCCAAAAATCCCTCCGACGGTTCCCGGACTTCACGGGATCACGACGCATAACAGCCAACGTTATCTCCCTCGACCGATTCAAGCGGACTCGATAAACCCTATCAGTTGGCGACACTATCTCCCATTATCGCGAAAACGGATCTCATCGTGACGAGGATTCCAAAACTACTCCGCAAAACCCATGAGGACTGCATTATATAAAGGCTCCACCCCCCAGGGGTGCAAGGTATGCGTGATTTTCCTACTCTCAAGCTCTCTACTTTCAAGCAATTTTAGCTCGCTACTAGCCTACTAACTTAAGCATCGGAGCGACCTCGCCAAGTTAGCACCCCCGGGTTCTCTGATATCCTTGAAGGTTCAGTCCGCCGTCCGTCTAGAAGCCAAATCACCTCCAGCTGGGAGTAGCCAGATCATGCTAAAACTAGAGAATTCTTGGAATTTGAAATACGAAAGAAGTGGGAAAGATCGTGAAGGCTCCGAAAAGATCTTTGATTCATAGGTTCCTGTGAAAGTTCCGCATGAATATAAAGGAGGAGGGAAGACGAGCAACAGTACTCAATGTTCTTATTTGATATTTTTTCAAAAAAACTATCTCATTTTGGTTATTACATGAAAAGTGTTATTTTTATTGATATTAGGGACAAAAAGTTGTCTTTATTAGCTAGTGTCCTTTCTTTTTTCTTTCTAGGGTAAATATTTTGTTATTATAATTTTTCCTAAAAAAACTATTTTGTTAAATTTAATTCATTTTTGTTTGGGAGCTAAAAAAAAGTTTCACTTTTAACATCCAATAAAGAAAAAAGGCCCAACTAAGCATCCTAAGGGTAGATGTTAGGTCTTTGCCAACAGAATAGTACAAAGAATGCCAAATCCATTGTTCACATTTTGGAGAACAACTTTTTTAGTTTAAATACTTAATTATCTTAATTAGTGCAACTTTTTTTTTTAATTTAAGTAAATTAAATACTTTAGGATCTTTTTTTTTATTAAACAGAAATCCCTAATAAACATAAAGAAAACTACATACATTAGTTAAGAACTAACCAAGTCTTGGTTAGCTATAAGTTGGATCAATTCAGGTGGATCCTTTAAAAACAACCTAGAATCCTTTAGCCCTCTTCTAGCCAACTTATGGGCTACCATATTTCCACATCTACCAACATGCACAAAATGAGTAGAAAGTCCAGCTATACACATGAGAATGTCGACGCACAAAAATGTTGCATCTAGCGCTAGGTCAGCCTTCCTTGCACTCAAAGCTTGAACCAAAGATAAACTGTCTAGTTCCACTAGAATAGACTTGTCCTTAAAGCTGTTCAGAATTTCTAGGCTTCTCAAAATTGCTAGAGCTTCTGCTTGTATAGGTGATGCAGCTCTAGACTTCCCAAAAATAGCAGCTAGCACTGACCTAGAAGAATCCCTCAGGACAGCTCCAAAACTAGAGTTCCCTAGGCACAAAAAGCTACCATCCACATTTAATTTAAGAAAATCTGGCTCTAGCGCTTTCAAAAAAGCACCAACCCTTACTTCAATGCCTTGGTGATGATGAAAAGAATTTAGCAATCCGGCTTGGGAATTCTTCAGCCTCTCTCTCCACATCCTATATAAAGCAGATAAATTAGAACTCGGGTTTGGGTCAGTATTTTCAAAGACCTTCAAGTTCCTGCTTTTCCAAATAATCCATAGGGTCAAGAAAGAGAAAGCAATCATATATTTTTTAACATTTTTATCAAGATAGCATCTTTTAAACCAGGTAGAAAGCCACTTCATAAATGAGCTCAAATTACTTCCCCTTCAACAATTTAAATCCTAGATGACTAGCAAACCACAAAGCTTTTGCATGATTACATTCAAAGAGATAGTGCATAATTGATTCAGAGCCATAGGGGCAGACAGGACAGGTAGCATCAGTGGTCAAATTTCTTTTAACAAAGTTCTCCTTTACCACAATTGCATTTACACGACATTTCCATATGAAGTTTTTAATTTTTGGATCAATTTTTTATTTCTATAACCTGACCATTGGCTTTTGTTTAACTCCCCACCATTACCCCTTTCCTCCCTAAGAGGAAAATTTCCACTTTTCAAAGCTTTAAGGAGAAAGTAACTAGATTTGACAGTGTAGTGTCCATTCAGATTGAGAGTCCATCTGAGTTTATCTTCCCACTGACCCTTTGACAAGTTTATACTGAGGATACTTCTTGCAATAGGGTCATAGAAATTTGCCCGAATTAAACCTTCATTCCATCTTCTTTCATTTCCTTCCTTCAAATCCTTCACCCAGGCTATGTCAGGATTGTTTGGTCCAGGGTTTGTAATTCTAAAGGATTCAATGTTTTGTAACCAAGGATCCTCCCCAAACCCTGACCTTTGTACCAGAACTTATTACCCAACAAGCTCCTTTTTGGATGACCTCTCTAGCAATTAACAGACTCTGCCACCCCCAAGACCCATGTTTTGATAAATTCTCAGTTAAGAAAATTTTCTTCTTTATGTATCTGGCTCTAATCACTTTAACCCATAGGTTGTCTTCTTCCTTGCACACTCTCCACACTTGCTTGGCTAGCAGAGCCAAATTAAATAGATATGGGTCTCTGAATCCCAAACCACCACCTAATTTATTCCTACTTAGTCTTTCCCAACAAATCCAATGGGTTTTCCTAGTTCCTTGGGAACCTCCCCACCAAAATTTTGTTTGGATGTTTTTCAACTCATTACAAACACTTCTAGGGAGTAAGAAACAGGACATGGTATAATTTGGGATAACACTGACTATAGCCTTGATCAACACTTCTTTCCTTGCTTATGAGAGCATAGCTTCATGCCAAGTTGACAGCAGTTTCCCCACTCTTTCAGTTAAGAAGTTAAACAAGGCCCTTTTGGACTTCCCCACTTGGGTAGGTAGTCCCAGGTAGATAGAGGGAGTCTACGCTCTCCTCATTTTCATAAACCTGGCCAGGATTTTTTGAATTTTGGGGTGCAAGTTCCTATTGAAAAAATTTCAGACTTTGAGAAGTTTACCTGTTGACCATATCTTTCCACATACCCCTTGATAGTGTCTAGAATAGCCTCCCCTTTTCCCAGTCTGCCTTAGTGAAAATGTAATTGTCATTTGCAAAAAACAAATGAGAGACAGTTGGGCAATTCTTGGTGATGGAAATACCTAAAATTTTCTTTTGGTGTACAAGCTCTATCAGCTTAGAGGACAGGACTTCTGAACAAAACAAAAATAGATAAGGTGAGAGAGAACCCCCCAAGCCTTAACCCTCTTTCAGGAAAATATTTAGATCCCGGCTTTTCATTGACTATCACTCTATAGAAAACTGTTGAGACACATTGCATTGCCTAGTTCACCCATTTGGCCCCAAAACCTTGTTTAAGAAGCACTTTTTCTAGAACGGTCCACTCAATTCTATCATAAGCCTTATTCATGTCCAACTTGAGAGTCATCCAAGGAGTTTTACCCCTTGTTTTTCTCATGAAGTCAATTATTTCATGGGCTACAAGGATGTTACCCTGAATACATCCACCAGGGGTGAAAGCACTATGGTTTTCACTAATCAGATTCCCCAAGAATGGTTTGACTTAGTTCACCAAGACCTTAGCTATTATCTTATAGATTGTATTGCACAAGCTACTATGTCTAAACTGGGTAGGAGTTTCAGGGTTCTTCACCTTTGGGATTAGAGCAATGTGGGTTTCATTAAACTCTCTTAGAATTTTACCTATGGCAAAGAAATTCTTAACTGCCTTTACAATATCCTCCCCAACAACTCCCCAATACTTTTGGAAGAACAAGTTTGGAAGTCCATCAGGCCTAAGAGCCTTCCTTGGAGCCATTTGGAAAAGCGCACTCTTAATTTCATCACCAGTTACATCTAAGTTCAAAAGATCTCTATCCACCTCATTTAACTTTGGTTGGACACATCTTAGTAAACTATCCTGTATTCTTGGGTGTGAAGTCTTGAAAATTTGGTGGAAATGGTTCTCCAATTCCTTAACTATCCCTTCTTCTGAAGGTTCCAACTCTCCCTTGTCTTTTCTGATAAACATGATTTTATTCTTGCTACCCCTTCTTTTTGCAATTGAGTGGAAAAATCTTGTGATTTTGTCACCACGATTCAGATAGTTCACTCTTGATTTTTGATGCCACATTACTTCTTCTCTCTTTAGCTAGGTAGCCAGATCGGTTTCCAGGGTTTTAACCCTGGCTACATTGTAATTTTGGCCACTCTCCTAACTTCACTATCTAGTTGATTTTTTGTCTCCATGATTTTTTGTTGAACATTCCCAAATTTTTCCTTGTTCCAAACTTTTAGACTCTCCTTCAGCTTTCTGCATATGTTCCCCAAATTGATCTGACTAGAGTTAGAGCTCACACTAGTCTAAGAATTTTCCAAAATCTTGTGGAAATCCTCATGATCTGTCCACATTTCTTCAAACCTGAACATTTTCCTTCTCCCACTCTTTCTAAAGTCAGTATCCAACAAGATTAGAAAATGGTCAAACCCCAAAGGCACAAGGACCCTGGTTAGATAATTGTTGAAATAGATAAACCATTGGTCATTACAAGCCACCATGTCCATCCTTGCTCTGATTAGCTCATTATGCTCTCTCCTGTCTGACCAAGTGAAGAAAGGTCTTTCACTACTATCTTTTAATCCACACCCATTTAAGAAAGATCTATATTTTTTTGCAAAGAGAGATAACTTAGAATCTTCCCTCCTTCTTTATTATCAGAACTATGCAAGATGAAAATTAGGTCACCTAGGCAAGCCCACAGGCCCCTATCTTAGTCAGCTAACTTCTTCCATTTTTGCAGAAACATTATTCTATTTGCTTTTTTTGGTTCCCCGTACACAAAGGAACAGTGCCACCCTCCTCTAAGATTGTCTGAAAAACACACATGGATTATATTTTTATCTGCATAGAAGACCCTTACATCAACATTTTTTTCCAAAACAACCCCAACCCACCACTCAGTCCCACTGAATCAACATCCCAACAGTTCCAGTCTTTGAAAAACTTTAATTTTTTCTTACAATTCAACAAAGAGGTTTTGGTTTCTATAAGAAAGACACAATCTACACCTAGTTTGATCTGGGTCTCCCTCAAAACCAGAATTGTCAGGGCTGATCCCAAACCCTGACAATTCCAAATTAGGATTTTCATTTCTTACCTGGGGTCTGTTCCGGGACAGAACCCCCAACCCAATTATTGGATTTAACACATACAAATTTACTAATGTTACTTTTCCGTGGCCTCATGCTGGCCTTAATCTTTCTTCTCTTTTTAACCTTTTGAGTAGTAACCATGGCACTATTAGTATATTTACTTTCATGCTCGATTATCATTTCTTTTTTCTTCTTTTTTTTAACCTTTCTAGTCATATTTAGCCAATCCAACCAGAACATTTCTGAATTTACAGAATAGCATTTACTCCCTTTTAAGAAGTAATTCATGTTAGCTCTAAACCACCACCCAAGTCCTTTCTCTTTTACCCTTTTTAACCAATTTTCACCCCAAACAAAACTTTGGGGAGATATTGATTCAATCATTGAGGTCTCAGGTTTACAGAAATAAACAGACTTAGTATCGGAATGGTTTAGAGTACTTACCTCCTCTGATCAAAGCTCCATTAAGTTCTTTCTAATGTTTGGTCCTTTGTCAGTTTCCATTTCTTATACTTCTAGCTCCTCCTCCTCCATTCTGGTGTCAGTCCCACTTTCACCAACCAACTCATCTATATTGTCAACCAAAAGGACATTGATGTCACAGTTCAATTCCTCCATCCAGTCCTCTATCTTTCTAGGGTCCTCCCATGATTGGCCAAACCTGGCCATGTCTCCCCCTTGGTCATTCCTTCTTCTTTTCAAATCATGCATATTTTGGCCCTTTGCCTCCTGATCCAAATCATTCAACTCTCTAATAATCACTCCCTCACTTTTCCTTTTCTTTGGAAAATTATAAATAGCCCCCTCAAATTCTACCACATCTTCTTTCAGGATCCCCTTTCCCTTCTCTCTTTTTAACCCCATAACTGTAAACTCTACCGTCTCATCCCCCCTCAAGTTAACACCAACTGCCCCTCCTTTTGCTACGTCAGCACATCCCACCAACTCGATTTGCCGACATTGACTGACGCCGCCTTGTCACGGGGGTAGTTCTACAGCGGAAGAAACCCGTGCGGCGTCCTGGCCAAGGCAGGCCAGGACAAGCCTTTCTGCGCTTAGAGGCTAGGAG
>NW_010729130.1:2018496-2031724 GCF_000365185.1 Nelumbo nucifera
GAGATCCTTAGAGGGGGTCAAAACCTGGGTATGTTGGGATACTCTGAGAATTCATCTGAGTGGGTGATCATAGTGACAGGATCAACCCCTTTGTCAGACAAAGTGAATGATCAGGGATGCACTCTCTCTGATAGAAACCAGAGTTGTCGGCAGCCGATTTCAATCGTTGAAATTTGTTTATGCAAAATATATTTATATAAAGATATACATATATATTACAGTTTTAAAATGTCTGCAAAAGGTTTTAATTCTCGGGATCCATGTGAGTAGAGAGTGCAACACTATTCCTTGCAGCCGAGGGAGAGGTTCTCTCTTGTCGGGTAGTGTTTGATCATTATGAGCTGAGAGGTTAAGTGCAACACCATTGAGGGTAATACCTGATGGGCTAATCTTGCATCTACCCACAGTCCTTGGGTTTTTATAAGGTGGCTTGACCCTAGGACCACTTAGTGTAAGTGTTGGGCCCATTAAGAGCCCATGGTGATGGGCTCAGGGGTTCACTGTTTCCTATAGTGAATTCGGCTAGGCCTTATAATAGAGGTTGGGCTGAACCCATGTGGTTGATGTGTAGATCAATGTTTGGGTCCCACGCAATACAAGGATACCCAACTGGGCAATAGTTTGGAGGAAAAGTGAGCACATGGACTTAATAGGCCTAAAGCCCATATCAAACTGGTTTAATTTGATTAATTAAATAAAGATTTGGATTAGGAAACTCCTAATAAGATTAGGAGGGCTGACCTTTATCTGCAGATAAGATAAGGGTCTATCCTTATCTCTTAAAGAGAGTCCATATCCAAATAAGATTTGGATTAGGAAACTCCTAATGGGATTAGGAGGAGCTCTCTTTTAGGCTATAAATAGAGGAGGAGGGCAAGCCCTAGTCCATCCTACAAGATTACAGATTCAAGAGAAGACAGCTCCAGTTAGACTGATGCCATTTTCTGCTCTTATCTTCTTCTATTGCTGCCGCCATAGCTAGTTTGTTCTCCACCTGTAGGAGTGATGAAAAAGCGTTCTTGATATCAAATTTTGGTGAAAAACTGATATGAAGTCGTGCTCACTCACCCACCATTGAATTCTTGCTGAAGAGTTCGGTTCTTGCTAAAGAACCACTTATTGATTCTGCTCCACCCTACGCTGTGTCATCTTCAGTGGGAGCAGTCTTTGGTGTTTTCCTTGGGCGTGAACACCTTCATTGGGAGTTACTGATACTCCGTATCAGGTACATCCCTCTCCTACCTTTGGTTTCACATCCGGTCCGGTTTAGGGTTCAAGACTGATCCTTGAAAATGCAGTTTTCTAAAACATGGAATGTGATTCCCATATGGGAGAGAGAGAAACTTTTGAAATTTTGCCCTACCTTCCTACAGGGTTCGGCTATCCATATGATGGATCTCTTATCCCTTCAGTGGTATCAGAGCCAGGTTCAAATCTTGAACCGGAATTGATCAGATCTGAAACTACGCAAATGGGCAGAAGGCGTTCTACCCGATTTGCGCAGATAAGAGATTTTCTGGGAAATCGGTTCCCAGAATAAGGGCTATTGATCTGAAATTAAATATTTTAAATCTGATATATATTTAGAATTGTTCTTTTTATTTATCTTGATTTAGGGGCTGTTTGTATGGTGGGGATCGCATTCTTTAATGGCGTAGGAAAATTGCAATTTGCAGTTTTTTACATTATGGTCTGTAATTAATTTTTTTTTTAATTTCTAGACTGAATGTATAGGAATTCGATCTGATGTAATATTAATAGAAAATTAAGGTTTTTCTATTATATTTTATTCAAGATTGAAGTTGATTGCGCAGAAGGAGGAGATTTCGCAGATTAGGGTTTCGCTATCTGTGATTTGCAGTTTGTGAAATTGCAAACTAAAATCTAACATCTGTTTTGTAGGTAGCAGATCTGCGAACAGCCATAGTACTGATTCTTGATTGTCTTTAAAAAGTAATTTAATTTCAGATCAAATCTTGAATTAATTCTTGAATTAAAAATCAAACCCCAGACCCATTCGAACTAGATTGGACAAAACTGGTTGGACCGAATCAGTGGTTCGATGGGGGTTGTTCTCAGCCTTAATTTTTCACTCTTGGGTCAAGGGATTGATAGTTAATTGCAAGACCTAATTCAGCCCACACCTGTAAAGCCCAGTTTTATTGTGTTAAAACTGCTTAAGCCCAATAACTACATAAAAGCTATATGGGCCGAACTACTATATGGGCCAAACTACTCATTGCAATTCAGCCCATATACCTAGATAATATTAATTAGTAATATTATGGATAAATATGGGCCTTAATAATGGGCTTTACAGATATTAATTGATTGGATCAATTTTATCCCTGCATGTGATGTATGGATGTGTGATGTGCAACGTTCATGGGCCATAAGCACTTGGCCCATGCTAATACGATAGTGTCTCTTGCGCACACCATGGATGAATGCACATCATTGCCATGGTGTCCTTAAGATCATGATGATCCTCCCTTTGTGGTGGGCCCCACACCTCCCCTAAAGAGGAACCGTGCGGAACCCTAGCCGTTTAAGGCCCACCGAAATTTGGCCTTATGAAAGTCAATGGGAGCCACTTTGGTTTGACCTAAATTAAACTAGGGCATAACTTTTGTTCCCTCCTGAAATATGGGTGCATGTGATAGGGAGATTCATATGATGAAATCTCTAAAGGCCTTCCATCATTAGCATGAAGATGGGTCCTTCAGTAATGAGGAAAAACACCATAAAATTGGGCTATCCATTTGCTGCTCGATCTGTTGGAATGTTTCATAAGATGATAGGGGCGTCATAAACCGATGTGGGAGGGGCCTATCCTAAAATGGAAGACTCTCCCACAATACTTTGGCGTTCACAAATATGATGGGTGAGCACTCACTAGACAGAAAGGTTTAACTTAAAATGGCAATAGACCTTGTCTCACAGAGGCCAAAGGGAAAGCTCATACGATGAGTGGATATGATCCTTCACAGAAAGGTGGTGGGGTTATGCAGTTGAAACAGTTGGCTCCATGCACCCTATGTGATTTCCCACATTTCTAGAGACATAATTCGTAGTCTTCGTCACTGAGATAGGAGGGAAATCTCGGAGATGAACAAATGGAAATTGAACATAGATTAAAAGCCATATCTATGTAGATAACATGAATCAAATTAGGTTGTGGACTAATGTTTGGTTTTTACCAGAAATGGCAAATAGACAATTCACTAAGCTATTGAACGACAACAAACTTAAGGGCCCAAACTATGTTGACTGGTACTGTAATCTTATGCTGGTCCTAACCTCTGAAAAACTAGACAAAGTAGTTAAGAATCCTACCCCGGAGCGTCCAGTTGATAGGGCTTCTGAGGCCCGAAGGAGGGACTACTAGGAATGGGAAGAGAAGAATTCCCTAGCTCGCTGCTAGACCTGTTCATGGGCCGGGTAGCCCGACGGCCCGGCCCGCACCCCGGCCGGACTTGGTCATATAATTAGGCCCGCGGGCCTGACCTCGGGCTTAACACAGTAAGCCCGACTGTGTTTCGGGCCGGGCTCGGGATTTGTCAAAAAAGCTTGGCCCGACTCAGTATTATATATTTTATAAAATATATAATATGTATTTTATATATTATATAAAATATATAAATAATATAATATTTATTAAAATATATATTTATAATTTAATATATATATATATATAAATATATTTTATTCTTTTCTTTATAATTTCAATCTCTCTCTATTCAGGTGCTTCAACATTAATAATAATAATAGTATAGGCTAAATTTCGGGCCCAAGCCCAAGCTCAGGCTTCGGGCTTTTTATGAGGCCGGGCTCAGGCTCGGGCCTTAAAAAAATTTGTTAATACACAGTAAAAGCCCGGCCCGAGCTCGGCCCGGTCCGGCCCATGAACAGGTCTACTCGCTGCTATATCATTGCTTCCTTGGATAATCCGATACAGCGACAGTTCGATCAGATCGAATTGTCCAAGGATATATTGGATAGTTAGAGGACAATGTATAAAGAGCATAATCGTTCTACTCGGCAGAAGGTCATGAAATAGTTCATGACCGCGCAGATGTCCAAGAACCAACAGGTTCATGACCATTGTCTTCGGATGATGGGTTACATCAATGAACTTGAGGCTCTTGGATCCGGGCTTGACCATGTCTCGAAGGTAGATGCCATCCAGAATTCTCTGCCTCCTTCCTTCAATCAGTTCATCATTTACTACAACATGAACAAGATGAATGTCAGCATCCAGGAACTCAACAATATGTTGCAAAGGGCCGAAGAATTGATTAAGAAGGATAGGCCTATTTCCATGCTTGTTAAAGCAGGCAAATCAGGCAAGAAAAAGAGGAAGGCAAAGAAAAAGCCTCAGAAGAAAGCTACCAAGTTCAAAAAGCAGAAGACAGGGCATTAGATGCTTGTCACTTCTGCAAGCAGACCGGCCACTGGAAGATGAACTATCCTTACTACTGGAATCCAAGAAACAAGGTAATTTCGAATCCCGTATCATAGAGACCAATTTGTTGGTAACTTCTGCTTCCTGGTGTATTGACTCCGAGGCTTCGACTCATGCGTGTAACTCACTGCAGGGGTTCAGGATAAGCAGAAGACTGATTGACGGAGAAGTAACTCTTTACTTGGGGACTTCTGCAAGTGTTGCAGCTGCGACTATAGGAACCGTAGAGTTGATTTTCAGAGAAGGAACTATTGTACTAAAAGATTGTCTTTATGTATACAATTTGAGAAGAAATTTGATTTCTGTTTCAAAACTGTGTGCAGATGGATATTTTGTTCTTTTTAGTAATACGATTACTTTCAAAAGAAATAACAAATTCCTCGCATACGGAGAACTTGAGAATGGTCTCTATGTTCTCCATCCTTCTCTAGAAACTAACATAGTCGAAACTACGTCGGATGACACCCCCAAGAAAAGAACCCGTGATACAGTTAATCCCACGTGTCTGTGGCATTACCGACTTGGCCATATTAACATAGATCGTATCACAAGGTTGGTAAATGATGGTCATTTGGATTTTCTAACTGTATAAGATCTTCCAACCTGTGAACCTTGCCTTTAGGGTAAGATGACAAAATGACCATTTAACGGTAAGCTTGAAAGATGTATAGGCACGCTTGACCTTATACATACTGATGTATGTGGTCCCATGAGTGTTAGGACTCGTAACCAGCACATGTATTTTATTACATTCATTGATGATTATTCTCGGTATTGTTACGTGTACCTAATGAGATACAAGTCTGAATCATTTAAAAAGTTCAGACAAGAGGTCGAGAAGCAGTTAGGGAGAGAAATTAAGACCCTTCGATCGGATCGAGGTGGCAAGTATCTCTCTAGCGAATTCAGGGACTACTTAAAGGTTAATGGGATAGTATCACAGCTAGCTCCTCCTGCTACACCACAACTAAATGGTGTGTCAGAGAGGAGGAACAGGACTTTATTGGATATGATCTGGTCACTTCTCGTACACTCAGAGTTGCCCACATCCTTTTGGGATTTCGCATTGGAGACTGCAATATACATGCTGAATCGGGTTCCAACCAAATCAGTTCTGAAGACTCCCTATGAGCTTTGGACCGGAAAGAAACCAAGTGTGAGACACTTGAAGATTTGAGGTTATCCAGCACATGTTAAAAGAATGAGTGCGGACAAATTGGAATCCAAGACCAGTCGTTGCCTATTCGTAGGCTACCCCAAGAGCTTTGTGGGTTACCTATTCTATGACCCAGGAGAATAGAAGGTGTTCTGTAGCCAAAATGCCCGTTTCTTAGAAGATGATTACATCTTGAACAATCATCGTCAAAAAGTTGTTCTTGATGAGGAGAGCTCAGGGTCAGTAAGAGATGTCCCACAAGTTCTAGGTAATGACCAACCTAGAAGATCTCGTGACTTATACAAAAGCTACCTGGTGGAAGAGCTCAGGGTCAGTAAGAGATGTCCCACAAGTTCTAGGTAATGACCAACCTAGAAGATCTCGTGACTTATACAAAAGCTACCTGGTGGAAGAGCTCAGGGTCAGTAAGAGATGTCCCACAAGTTCTAGGTAATGACCAACCTAGAAGATCTCGTGACTTATACAAAAGCTACCTGGTGGAAGAGCTCAGGGTCAGTAAGAGATGTCCCACAAGTTCTAGGTAATGACCAACCTAGAAGATCTCGTGACTTATACAAAAGCTACCTGGTGGAAGAGCTCAGGGTCAGTAAGAGATGTCCCACAAGTTCTAGGTAATGACCAACCTAGAAGATCTCGTGACTTATACAAAAGCTACCTGGTGGAAGAGCTCAGGGTCAGTAAGAGATGTCCCACAAGTTCTAGGTAATGACCAACCTAGAAGATCTCGTGACTTATACAAAAGCTACCTGGTGGAAGAGCTCAGGGTCAGTAAGAGATGTCCCACAAGTTCTAGGTAATGACCAACCTAGAAGATCTCGTGACTTATACAAAAGCTACCTGGTGGAAGAGCTCAGGGTCAGTAAGAGATGTCCCACAAGTTCTAGGTAATGACCAACCTAGAAGATCTCGTGACTTATACAAAAGCTACCTGGTGGAAGAGCTCAGGGTCAGTAAGAGATGTCCCACAAGTTCTAGGTAATGACCAACCTAGAAGATCTCGTGACTTATACAAAAGCTACCTGGTGGAAGAGCTCAGGGTCAGTAAGAGATGTCCCACAAGTTCTAGGTAATGACCAACCTAGAAGATCTCGTGACTTATACAAAAGCTACCTGGTGGAAGAGCTCAGGGTCAGTAAGAGATGTCCCACAAGTTCTAGGTAATGACCAACCTAGAAGATCTCGTGACTTATACAAAAGCTACCTGGTGGAAGAGCTCAGGGTCAGTAAGAGATGTCCCACAAGTTCTAGGTAATGACCAACCTAGAAGATCTCGTGACTTATACAAAAGCTACCTGGTGGAAGAGCTCAGGGTCAGTAAGAGATGTCCCACAAGTTCTAGGTAATGACCAACCTAGAAGATCTCGTGACTTATACAAAAGCTACCTGGTGGAAGAGCTCAGGGTCAGTAAGAGATGTCCCACAAGTTCTAGGTAATGACCAACCTAGAAGATCTCGTGACTTATACAAAAGCTACCTGGTGGAAGAGCTCAGGGTCAGTAAGAGATGTCCCACAAGTTCTAGGTAATGACCAACCTAGAAGATCTCGTGACTTATACAAAAGCTACCTGGTGGAAGAGCTCAGGGTCAGTAAGAGATGTCCCACAAGTTCTAGGTAATGACCAACCTAGAAGATCTCGTGACTTATACAAAAGCTACCTGGTGGAAGAGCTCAGGGTCAGTAAGAGATGTCCCACAAGTTCTAGGTAATGACCAACCTAGAAGATCTCGTGACTTATACAAAAGCTACCTGGTGGAAGAGCTCAGGGTCAGTAAGAGATGTCCCACAAGTTCTAGGTAATGACCAACCTAGAAGATCTCGTGACTTATACAAAAGCTACCTGGTGGAAGAGCTCAGGGTCAGTAAGAGATGTCCCACAAGTTCTAGGTAATGACCAACCTAGAAGATCTCGTGACTTATACAAAAGCTACCTGGTGGAAGAGCTCAGGGTCAGTAAGAGATGTCCCACAAGTTCTAGGTAATGACCAACCTAGAAGATCTCGTGACTTATACAAAAGCTACCTGGTGGAAGAGCTCAGGGTCAGTAAGAGATGTCCCACAAGTTCTAGGTAATGACCAACCTAGAAGATCTCGTGACTTATACAAAAGCTACCTGGTGGAAGAGCTCAGGGTCAGTAAGAGATGTCCCACAAGTTCTAGGTAATGACCAACCTAGAAGATCTCGTGACTTATACAAAAGCTACCTGGTGGAAGAGCTCAGGGTCAGTAAGAGATGTCCCACAAGTTCTAGGTAATGACCAACCTAGAAGATCTCGTGACTTATACAAAAGCTACCTGGTGGAAGAGCTCAGGGTCAGTAAGAGATGTCCCACAAGTTCTAGGTAATGACCAACCTAGAAGATCTCGTGACTTATACAAAAGCTACCTGGTGGAAGAGCTCAGGGTCAGTAAGAGATGTCCCACAAGTTCTAGGTAATGACCAACCTAGAAGATCTCGTGACTTATACAAAAGCTACCTGGTGGAAGAGCTCAGGGTCAGTAAGAGATGTCCCACAAGTTCTAGGTAATGACCAACCTAGAAGATCTCGTGACTTATACAAAAGCTACCTGGTGGAAGAGCTCAGGGTCAGTAAGAGATGTCCCACAAGTTCTAGGTAATGACCAACCTAGAAGATCTCGTGACTTATACAAAAGCTACCTGGTGGAAGAGCTCAGGGTCAGTAAGAGATGTCCCACAAGTTCTAGGTAATGACCAACCTAGAAGATCTCGTGACTTATACAAAAGCTACCTGGTGGAAGAGCTCAGGGTCAGTAAGAGATGTCCCACAAGTTCTAGGTAATGACCAACCTAGAAGATCTCGTGACTTATACAAAAGCTACCTGGTGGAAGAGCTCAGGGTCAGTAAGAGATGTCCCACAAGTTCTAGGTAATGACCAACCTAGAAGATCTCGTGACTTATACAAAAGCTACCTGGTGGAAGAGCTCAGGGTCAGTAAGAGATGTCCCACAAGTTCTAGGTAATGACCAACCTAGAAGATCTCGTGACTTATACAAAAGCTACCTGGTGGAAGAGCTCAGGGTCAGTAAGAGATGTCCCACAAGTTCTAGGTAATGACCAACCTAGAAGATCTCGTGACTTATACAAAAGCTACCTGGTGGAAGAGCTCAGGGTCAGTAAGAGATGTCCCACAAGTTCTAGGTAATGACCAACCTAGAAGATCTCGTGACTTATACAAAAGCTACCTGGTGGAAGAGCTCAGGGTCAGTAAGAGATGTCCCACAAGTTCTAGGTAATGACCAACCTAGAAGATCTCGTGACTTATACAAAAGCTACCTGGTGGAAGAGCTCAGGGTCAGTAAGAGATGTCCCACAAGTTCTAGGTAATGACCAACCTAGAAGATCTCGTGACTTATACAAAAGCTACCTGGTGGAAGAGCTCAGGGTCAGTAAGAGATGTCCCACAAGTTCTAGGTAATGACCAACCTAGAAGATCTCGTGACTTATACAAAAGCTACCTGGTGGAAGAGCTCAGGGTCAGTAAGAGATGTCCCACAAGTTCTAGGTAATGACCAACCTAGAAGATCTCGTGACTTATACAAAAGCTACCTGGTGGAAGAGCTCAGGGTCAGTAAGAGATGTCCCACAAGTTCTAGGTAATGACCAACCTAGAAGATCTCGTGACTTATACAAAAGCTACCTGGTGGAAGAGCTCAGGGTCAGTAAGAGATGTCCCACAAGTTCTAGGTAATGACCAACCTAGAAGATCTCGTGACTTATACAAAAGCTACCTGGTGGAAGAGCTCAGGGTCAGTAAGAGATGTCCCACAAGTTCTAGGTAATGACCAACCTAGAAGATCTCGTGACTTATACAAAAGCTACCTGGTGGAAGAGCTCAGGGTCAGTAAGAGATGTCCCACAAGTTCTAGGTAATGACCAACCTAGAAGATCTCGTGACTTATACAAAAGCTACCTGGTGGAAGAGCTCAGGGTCAGTAAGAGATGTCCCACAAGTTCTAGGTAATGACCAACCTAGAAGATCTCGTGACTTATACAAAAGCTACCTGGTGGAAGAGCTCAGGGTCAGTAAGAGATGTCCCACAAGTTCTAGGTAATGACCAACCTAGAAGATCTCGTGACTTATACAAAAGCTACCTGGTGGAAGAGCTCAGGGTCAGTAAGAGATGTCCCACAAGTTCTAGGTAATGACCAACCTAGAAGATCTCGTGACTTATACAAAAGCTACCTGGTGGAAGAGCTCAGGGTCAGTAAGAGATGTCCCACAAGTTCTAGGTAATGACCAACCTAGAAGATCTCGTGACTTATACAAAAGCTACCTGGTGGAAGAGCTCAGGGTCAGTAAGAGATGTCCCACAAGTTCTAGGTAATGACCAACCTAGAAGATCTCG
Source organism: Nelumbo nucifera (assembly GCF_000365185.1). The sequence continues at coordinate 2,028,506 of NW_010729130.1, forward strand.
TGACTTATACAAAAGCTACCTGGTGGAAGAGCTCAGGGTCAGTAAGAGATGTCCCACAAGTTCTAGGTAATGACCAACCTAGAAGATCTCGTGACTTATACAAAAGCTACCTGGTGGAAGAGCTCAGGGTCAGTAAGAGATGTCCCACAAGTTCTAGGTAATGACCAACCTAGAAGATCTCGTGACTTATACAAAAGCTACCTGGTGGAAGAGCTCAGGGTCAGTAAGAGATGTCCCACAAGTTCTAGGTAATGACCAACCTAGAAGATCTCGTGACTTATACAAAAGCTACCTGGTGGAAGAGCTCAGGGTCAGTAAGAGATGTCCCACAAGTTCTAGGTAATGACCAACCTAGAAGATCTCGTGACTTATACAAAAGCTACCTGGTGGAAGAGCTCAGGGTCAGTAAGAGATGTCCCACAAGTTCTAGGTAATGACCAACCTAGAAGATCTCGTGACTTATACAAAAGCTACCTGGTGGAAGAGCTCAGGGTCAGTAAGAGATGTCCCACAAGTTCTAGGTAATGACCAACCTAGAAGATCTCGTGACTTATACAAAAGCTACCTGGTGGAAGAGCTCAGGGTCAGTAAGAGATGTCCCACAAGTTCTAGGTAATGACCAACCTAGAAGATCTCGTGACTTATACAAAAGCTACCTGGTGGAAGAGCTCAGGGTCAGTAAGAGATGTCCCACAAGTTCTAGGTAATGACCAACCTAGAAGATCTCGTGACTTATACAAAAGCTACCTGGTGGAAGAGCTCAGGGTCAGTAAGAGATGTCCCACAAGTTCTAGGTAATGACCAACCTAGAAGATCTCGTGACTTATACAAAAGCTACCTGGTGGAAGAGCTCAGGGTCAGTAAGAGATGTCCCACAAGTTCTAGGTAATGACCAACCTAGAAGATCTCGTGACTTATACAAAAGCTACCTGGTGGAAGAGCTCAGGGTCAGTAAGAGATGTCCCACAAGTTCTAGGTAATGACCAACCTAGAAGATCTCGTGACTTATACAAAAGCTACCTGGTGGAAGAGCTCAGGGTCAGTAAGAGATGTCCCACAAGTTCTAGGTAATGACCAACCTAGAAGATCTCGTGACTTATACAAAAGCTACCTGGTGGAAGAGCTCAGGGTCAGTAAGAGATGTCCCACAAGTTCTAGGTAATGACCAACCTAGAAGATCTCGTGACTTATACAAAAGCTACCTGGTGGAAGAGCTCAGGGTCAGTAAGAGATGTCCCACAAGTTCTAGGTAATGACCAACCTAGAAGATCTCGTGACTTATACAAAAGCTACCTGGTGGAAGAGCTCAGGGTCAGTAAGAGATGTCCCACAAGTTCTAGGTAATGACCAACCTAGAAGATCTCGTGACTTATACAAAAGCTACCTGGTGGAAGAGCTCAGGGTCAGTAAGAGATGTCCCACAAGTTCTAGGTAATGACCAACCTAGAAGATCTCGTGACTTATACAAAAGCTACCTGGTGGAAGAGCTCAGGGTCAGTAAGAGATGTCCCACAAGTTACCTGGTGGAAGCTACGACCAATGAGGAGGATCTCATGACTTATACAAAAGCTATGTTGGATATACATTCCTTGAAGTGGGTAGATGCCATGAGAGCTGAGATGGACTCGATGGAGACCAATGGAGTTTGGACTCTAGTAGATCCGCCCCATGGGGTAAAAGCAATTGGTTGCAAATGGATCTATAAGAGGAAGAAGGGCCCCGATGGTAAGGTTAAGACCTACAAGGCTCATCTTGTGGCGAAAGGGTACACTCAAAAAGAGGGCATCGATTATGAGGAAACCTTTTCGCTGGTGGCCATGATTAAATACATTATGATCCTGCTAGCTGTAGCAGCATACCATGATTATGAGATTTGGAAAATGGATGTCAAAATTGCATTCCTGAATGGAGATCTTAGTGAAGATATCTACATGCAGCAACCGCAAGRTTTCATAGCTGCATGTCAGGAACACATGGTATGTAAATTAAATAGATCCATATATGGACTTAAGCAAGCTTCTAGGAGTTGGAACATGCGGTTTGACTCCACTATCAAAAAGTTTGACTTTGAGCAGAACCCAGATGAGCCCTGTGTTTACCGGAAATCCAGTGGTGAAAAGATTACATTCCTAGTTCTGTATATAGATGACATTTTACTCATTTGGAATGATGTAGGAATGTTGACTACAGTGAAAGTGTAGCTTTCACAACAATTCTCTATGAAAAATCTTGGAGAAGCCTCCTATATACTGGGTATTCGACTCTATAGAGATTGATCGAAGAGGATAATAGGATTATCCCAATCTGCTTACATTAACAAGATAATCAAGAAATACAGCATGGAGAACTCCAAGAAAGGAAATGTTCCTTTCAGGCATGGAGTCACTCTCTCAAAGGGCATGCCTACCAAGACTCCCGAGGAGATTGAGGACATGAAGGACGTTCCCTATGCCTCAGCCGTAGGGAGCATCATGTATGTCATGTTGTGCACTCGTCCTAACATTGCTCAGGCAGTGAGTGTGGTAAGTAGATTTCAGGCCAACCCAGGGCAGGAGCATTGGACTGTTGTGAAAAACATACTGAAGTACCTTCGAAGAACAAAAGAGTTTTGTCTGGTATTCGATGGTAGTTCACTACAGATCCAGGGGTATACTGATGCTGATTTCCAATCAGATCCAAATGATAGAAAATCTACATTTGGGTATGTTTTCACGATAGGATCATGTGCTGTTTGCTAGAAAAGCAGCAAATAGGGGTCCATAGCGGATTCCACAACCGAAGCCGAATACATTGCCACAAGTGAAGCTGCCAAAGAAACCATATGGTTGAAGAAGTTCATTCATGAATTGGGAGTAGTTCCATCCATCACCCATTCCATTGTTGTGTGACAACACTGGAGCTATCGCTCAGGCTAAGRAACCATGAGCCCACTCGAAGTCAAAGCACATCGAGAGGAAGTACCATGTACTGCGGGAGATAGTTGGAAGAGGGGCATCCTGATTCAGAAGGTAGCATCAGCGGAGAATGTAGTAGACCCATTAACTAAGCCACTGACACAGAAAGTGTTTGAGAAACACATGGAAAGTATGGGACTCCGGCTTATACCAGATTGGACCTAAGTGCAAGTGGGAGTTGTTAGACAGTGTATGCCCTTAGCTCCAATCAGAATGATGTACATTATGACATTTATCGTAAATGAATAAAGTATATATTTGATTC
>NW_010729130.1:2031864-2070445 GCF_000365185.1 Nelumbo nucifera
TGATTCATGTTATTATGGTGTGTTTCTGTGTAATACCCTTAAACTGGACACATATGAGACTCGTGTTAGTTTAGAATCTTCACAGCTGTTGGATAAATCTGGGGAGATTTATCCTGCCAAGGCTGACACTGAGGTGCCGCCAAATTGGTTGGGGTAGCTTGTCTCAGCTGCTAAGGTGAGACCTGAAGTACATGCAATGTGGGTTTTCTTGAAACCCTGAACCGGACCAGAATTTCAGTATTGTGCTGGACCTTGGAGATTGATGGGAAAAACTGGAATGTTACACTTGACCCCTAGACTTGATTATGATACTACACTAGGTGTCGGATTAGACTGCCTTTGATATGTCAATCAATGAGATCCTTAGAGGGGGTCAAAACCTGGGTATGTTGGGACAGTTTGAGAATTCATCTGAGTGGGTGATCATAGTGATAGGATTAGCCCCTTTGTCGAACAAAGTGAATGATCGATGATGCACTCTCTCTGATGGAAACCAAAGCTACCGGCAACCGATTTCAATCATTGAAATTTATTTTTGCAAAATATATTTATATAAAGATATACATATATATTACGGTTTCAAAATGTTTGCAAAAGGTTTTAATTCTCGGGATCCATGTGAGTAGAGAGTGCAACACTGTTCCTTGTAGTCGAGGGAGAGGTCCTCTCTTGTCGGGCAGTGTTTGATCATTATGGGCTGAGAGGTTAAGTGTAAGACCATTGAGGGTAATACCTGATGGGCTAATCTTTCATCTGCCCATAGTCCTTGGGTTTTTATAAGGCGGCTTGACCCAGGGACCACTTAATGTAAGTATTGGGTCCATTAAGAGCCCATGGTGATGGGCTCAAGGGATCACTGTTTCCTATAGTGAATTTAGTCAGGCCTTGTAACAGAGGGCAGGCTGAACCCATGTGGCTGATGTGTAGACCAATGTTTGGGTCCCACGCCATACAAGGATACCCAACTGGGGAGCAGTTTGGAGGAAAAGTGAGCACATGGACTTAATGGGCCTAAAGCCCAAATCGAACTGGTTTAATTTGATTAATTAAAGAGGGGCGATTCTAGGATTTAGATTAGCAGATAGGATAGGGAGTTATTCCTTTCCACTCAGAGAGTCAAGATCCAAATAAAGATTTGGATTAGGAAACTCCTAATAAGATTAGGAGGGTTGATCTTTATCTACAGAAAAGATAAGGGTCTATCCTTATCTCTTAAAGAGAGTCCAGATCCAAATAAGATTTGGATTAGGAAACTCCTAATGGGATTAGGAGGAGCTCTCTTTTAGGCTATAAATAGAGGAGGAGGGTGAACCCTAGTTCATCCTACAAGATTACAGATTCAAGAGAGAAGACAACTCCAGTTAGACTGACGCCATTTTCTACTCTTGCCGCCTTCTATTGCTGCCACCATAGTCAGTTCGTTCTCCACCTATAGGAGCAATCAAGAAGCGTTCTTGATATCTGTTTTTGGTGAAAAACTGATCTGAAGTCGTGCTCACTCACCCACCATCGAATTCTTGCTGAAAAGTTCGGTTCTTGCTGAAGAACCACCTGCTGATTCTACTCCACCCTACGCCATGTCATCTTCAGTGGGAGTAGTCTTTGGCGTTTTCCTTGGGCGTGAACACCTTCGTTGGGAGTTACTGCTACTCCGTATCAGGTACATCCCTCTCCTACCTTTGGTTTCACATCTGGTTCGGTTTAGGGTTCAAGACTGATCTTTGAAAATGCAGTTTTCTAAAACAGAGAATGTGATTCCCATCCCTTCATTCTAGTGCAAGTGAAGGAGATAAAACAGAGTCTATAGGGGATGTGCATGGCTGAAATAAATCAGGCGATGACGTTGAGGGTAATAAAGAGCCTAGTGGATCAATGGAATGTGTAGTAGGAGTAGAAGTACGTAATAGTAGTTGAGCACGACACTGAAGGGATATGACTGACCATAGAAGGTGGTCCAAGAGAAAACCATGTACCTGAAGGAGGCGAAGACTATTGTTTGGGCACATGAGCTTCAAATGGAAACACATATTCATCAAATAGGACATGTCAAGATGTAAATACATGTTGAGAGGGAAAACGTAAGCATTGATACCCTTTATAGTTATCATAGTATCCCAAGAACAAGCAAGCCGATGAATGAAAGTCAAGTTTATTACGAGTACAGGGCAGAAGAGATGGAAAGCATAAACACCCAAAAACCTTTAAGAACTCACAATTAGGCTTATGTTTGAACAACAACTCAAATGGTGATTGCATATTGAGCGTCGGTGTTGAAAGTCTATTAGCCAAAAAAACTGCTACATGAAAGGCCCCCAACCAGTAATCCTGAGGCATTCCGGAATTTGCTAATAATGTCAATCCTATTTCAACAATTTGGTGATGGCATCTTTTAACCATCCCATTTTGCTCTTGTGTGTGTGGACATGAGAGTTGACGAGAGATGCCACATTGCTCAAGGTAAGGTTGAAACTTTTTGAATTCTCCCCCACCATTAGTTTGAAGACATGTAATTTTAGCATTGAAGAGATTTTTTTCAACTTGTTATTTAAGTTTGATGAATGTAAAAAGATCATTGAAATTGTTAACAAGAGGAAAAATCCACTAATATTTGCAAAAGCCATCGACCAAAACAATATAGTATCTGAATCAATTTAATAGAGTCCATAGGAGAAGTTCCCATACATCACTAAAAATAAGTTCAAGTGGAGACATATATTTAGTGGAATTGGAAGTGGTAGTTTATGCGACTTTCCAAGAAGACAAGAATGACAAAATGCCATCCGTTTATTAGAAGACAGAGGAAGATTATTGGAGGTGACTACATATTGAACCAGCCTTGCAGCGGTATGCCTAAGCCTTTCATGCCAGTGGTCAATAGAAGTCTGCACTTCAAGGAATGTAGTGGGAGGAGGGACATTATTTTTAACTCCACTTGAAATCCCTTGTAACTCATACAAGCCATGTTTACTATGACCCTAAAGTAACACTCTACCTGTCTCCCAATCCTTCAAAAAGAATTCATTGGGGTGAAATTCAAAGAAGCAATTGTTGTCATTAGAAAATTTTGCTGCATAAAGTAAATTCTTAGTAATGTTGGGAACATGGAGTATGTCTTTCAAAACAAAAAAAATGATCAAAAGCATGTAATGTGGAAGTACTAGTGTGTGTAATAGACAAACCTTCTCCATTTCCGATAGTTATCTAATCCGGCCTAGTATATTCAGATTGAAGATGAAGGTTTGCCAAGTCTGCAATCATATGGTTGCTTGCACCCAAATCTGGGTACCAACTACTATCAATGATTGGACTTGTTGTAGTAGTGTATGCAGAAGGAGATGAATCCATGTGAAATTTTTTATCAAAATGATCCTTGCACCTATAAGTTGTATGATCTAATTTTTGACATATTTGGCACCTAACCCCTTAATAGGGATTAGGTTTCTTACCTTTTTGGTGACCAGGCTTTGGCTTAGACTTGTAGCCATTTGTTTTGAATGATTGAGGCTGCTTCTAGACTACAACATTGGCTTGGGGAGACATGGGATCAAACAAAATTCTAGCCTGTTGCATTCAAATCTCATGATTAAGAAGAATAGCATGTATGTCATCAAATGATAGATCTTCTCCTTTCAGCAAGATAATGGTGACAAGAAATTCATAGTTTGGGCCAAGACCTCCTAGCACAAATTGAATTAGTTCAGAGTCTATGATTACTTCACCAATAGAAGTCAGACTTTTAGAGATCAAATGAGCCTATTCTAAATAATCAACCATTGACAGATCCATTTTCTTCAAAAGGGTTAGTTCAAACCTGGGCTGCATCACACAAGCTTTAGATTTTTAAGCAAACAGCCTTGACCTGGGCCAAAACTCCCTTTAAGAGGGAAGAAAGGATCCAACTAAGAAGCAATTGGTCCTATTGTTCCCATAGAGCAAAATTAGGATTCACAATAGAAATACCATCCTTCTCAATGGTCTTGGGTGGGAATTGGATAGTACCATTCACATAGCCCATAGTTTTGAAACCTTCGAGAGAAGCCACAAAATGAGATTTTCATAATAAGTAGTTCATCGATTTAGTTTGATTCAGATTAAATGACTTGTTCTAGCTGGAAGATTCAGGTTCACGATGGTGATGACACCAACTTCAGCAATGCATGAGTTTGCAAATACAGTTGACATGGTTCAGTTAGCAATAGCCCAACTTGAACTCTGATACCATGAAATAGAACATCGAAATTGGTAATATTACCTTGATGACATTGGTGAGTTCAGACTTGTATTTATATTGTGTATCTTAAGAGTTCTACATGTACAAGAGTCCTCACTATATTGGTGTATAATACAAACAATAAGCAAAGACGAGCGGGAGGTTAAGATAGGATAGAGTTTGACAAATGTATGACTCTATCACTTGAACCACTTCAACCGTTATTAGCTGTATAAAAAATGACCCTTTTATTCTTTAGCATCGAAATTGGCCTTCTTACAAAATTTAGGGGTTATTAGAGTTAAAAATCTCTCCCTTACTCTCCCTCCCTCCCTCCCTCCCTCTCTCTCTCTCTCTCTCCAATGAATTGTGAAATGATAGTAAGACAACAGCCCATCTACACATACAATGCCACAAGAGATGGTAGGGCCTTGTCTGTAGCTTTTTCTACTTACAACCATAGCTTCTAGGCTTCTAGCTATGATATAATGCCATAATTACATGTATTGAATTACTGATAGTTGTTATATAATTATATTATATGCTGTAGTACTAAATGTTTTAATGGAAAATATATATCTTTAAGAGATAATCTAAAACTGACTTTTCTCTCTCCCTCTCTCTTTTTAGTTGCACAAGTCAAATGATTAAATTATTCAACCTGTGACTTAGTGATGAAAACGATTCTATATATGTTATTCCAAAGTCTAGTGACCTTACCTTGACCTCAAGAACTTAAGACCTTTGATGATAAAGGAAGTCTCGGTTGTTTTTAGGGTGGCTTAGTAGGGGATGCCTTCTTCATAAAACCCACAAATTTTCCTGAAAACCTCAGTGTGTGAAACACTACAATTCCTTTCCTGAACCGTCCAATGTACTCCAGTTGGATTACATTGGGAACTAAGACAATTTACAAGATGCCCTTAGGATTTCTTCTCTGCCTATTTCGTTTGCATACTAAAACTTTTAAACCTCCTATGAGATTCACATGGAACCAGAAACATATATCACCTTAGTTGAACCAAAACAATTTCATCATCTCCGGTAAATCAATTACAATACTAAGGTGCCAGATAGATCATAAAACTCATGTTCTTATTTTTTATGATTGATGATGGACAATATCAAAAAAAAATAGTCATGGCGGGAGCTTTATCCTACACGATATGGAGTGGTAATTTTCAGAATGGAACATTTTGCGCCTAACACAGTGAACTCTTTATGTTTTTTGTATTAAATATGAAACATATGGAGATAGCCAGTGTAAGTCGGTTGGTTGGGATCTTGGATCCTGTACAACCGTCTTGCCAGGTCAGTTGGTTTGGTTCTAACCACCTAACTGCCGTGTGTCCACACTAATACCCCCCCCCCCCCCTCAAGTTGGAGCCTGTGATATGCCCAACTTGGATAAGAGAAAATGGAAGCCCCGAGAGCTTTGGTGAACAGGTCAACTAGCTGGGATTTAGTAGAAAGGTGTCAAAGTTGAATGGTCTTCTTCCGTACATGTTCCCATACAAAATGATAGTTTATATTGGTGTGTTTCATTCATTCATGAAACACAGGATTAGTGGCTATGTGTATAGCCACTTGACTATCACATAAGAGTTGAATAGGTTGTTCCAATGAGAGTGTGGTCATGAAGAACATGTAGTAGTTAGATCAACTTGCTTGTAGACATTGCCATTGCCCGATATTTGGCTTCAACAGATGAATGGAAGACTGTTGATTGTTTCTTAGTCTTCCATGAGAGAGCAGATGATCCGAACATAGTAACATATCCAGTTATGGAGCAATGCGTTAAAGGACATGTGGCCCAATCTAAATCACAATAAGCATAAAGTGACAAAGCTGAGGAAGAAAAGAAGATGCCTTGTGCTAGATCAGCTTTGATATATCAAAGTATCCTTTTTGCAGCCTGCATGTGTTCCTCTCGTGGGGTATATAGGAATTGTGAGAGCATATGAACTGGAAAGCTGAATTCAGGTCGTGTAATGGTCAAGTACATGAGGTGGCCCACTAATCTTCTGCATTGCGAAGGATCTACTAGTAATGGGCTATCCATACCCACAATCTGTTGTTGTTCCATGGGATGAGATATTGTATTTGCCTCAAGCATTCCAGTCTCAGTAATGATATCCAAGGCATATTTATACTGGCAAACAGAAATGCCTGAGTCTGTCCTATTGATTTCCAGGCCCAAAAAATACCGAAGTGGGAATAAATCCTTGAGATGAAAGCATTCATTAAGATGGCTTTGAGGGCAGCAATTTGAATTGGGTCGTCTCCCACAATGACCAAGTCATCAATATAGACAAGAACAGCCATGAAGGAGCCAGATTGTGTAGATGTAAAAAGAGAGTAATCTGCCACACAGACCGAGTAAATCCAAATTTACGAAGAGCATCAACAAACTTCTCAAACTAGTAATGGGATGCTTGTTTAAGGCCATAAAAAGATTTTTGAAGTTTACATACTTTGTTCTTTACATATTTAGGAAACCTAGGGGAATGAACATATATACTTCTTCTGTCAAGTCACCATGTGAGAAGTTATTATTGACATGTAATTGATGTAATGCCCATCCTTTAATAGCAGCAAGAGCCAACAAGCAGCGGAATGTTGTTAATTTTGCAATAAGTGCATCTATATCATGATAGTCGTGACATTCAATTTAGGTATAACCCTTGGCTACAAAATGAGCTTTATATCACTCAATTGTGCCATCTACCTGATGTTTTAATTTGTAAACCCATTTGGATCTGATGGGCTTCTTGCCAAGAGGAAGATCAACATTTGTCCACGTATGGTTATATTATAGAGCAACAATTTCATCATCCATTACTTTACACCAATTGGTATCCTTGACAGCTTGGAAATAAGATGTTGGTTCCAAGGCAAAGAAGATGTAGCATTTAGAGTAGTCAAGGAAGTAGGAATGTTGCAAATATAATCCTTTAGGTGCACAAGCTATCATCTGTCAACATGAGTGTTATGGGCAGGATTGGTTTTAGGTGGATTGGATTATTGATGTCGGTGGGTTCCTCACCTGAATGTCCAATTGAATTATTGATGTCGGTGAGGGAGGTGCTAACAGGATCCATGATACGGCCAGCATCAACAACATGATGGTGGGTTATTGGGACAATAAATGGATTATCATTTTGTAGTAAAGGAATGACAATGTCCATTTTTTTTCCAATGGTGTTATGTGTTGCTATTCAAAAGGGAATATGTCTTCATAGAATAGCACATCATGAGATGTAAAGAACCGGCCAGTTTCAAGGTTGTACACCATGTATCCCTTTTGACCATAAGGGTAAGCTACTCATATGCAACAAGAAGCTCATGGGGGGAAATTTGTCTTTCTTGGGAGGTTGTTCTTGGGCATAACATAAACACCCTGTGCAAAAATGTTCATGACTAGGAGGTTTGTCAAATAACATCTCATAGGGTGATTTTCCTTGCAAGGGAACTGCATGTAAGTAGTTGATGATGTATGCTGCAGTTAGAGTGCACTCTCCCCAAAATGATAACGTTAGGGAAGCTTGGAATCTCAATGATCTAGCCACCTCGAAGAGATGTCTATGTTTCTTCTCAACAATGCCATTTTGCTAAGGGGAATCTACACATGAACACTGATACATGATATCATTATTCATGAAATAGGACTGCATGGGCCCATATAGAAATTCTTTACCATTGTTAGATCTTACTGTACAAACAATTGTATTAGATTGTGTATGTACCATATTATAAAATGAGACAAAGAAAGAGTACGTGTTTAATTTGTGTTTCATGAGAAAGACCCAAGTTGCATAGTTATAATCATTAACAATGGATAGGAAGAAACAAGCACTATCATGTGTTGAATATGGTAGGAACCCCAAATATCACAACGAATCAGATTAAATGGAGCAGATGCTCGAGACATAAATATTGGAAATGAACTGTGAGTGTGCTTGGCCCATTCACAAATGTCACAAACATGTTTTGGTGGAGTGATATTGTAATCAAATAGAAGAGATAACTGCCTTGACAGGTAGTATCACCGTCTACATTAGTGATTGAGAGAGATATAGAAGGACGTGTAGGCTGAAGGTAGTAGATTCCATTGATCAGCATTCCTTTGCTAATCACAATCATGAATGTCGGGTCCTGAATTACACGTGAAGTAGGAGAGAAAATAATAATGCAATGTAATTGTGTGGTGAGTCTGCTTATGGACAACAAGTTGAATCGAAAACTAGGAATGTATAGCACATCATGAATAAGAATTTTTGGGCTTATCATGACTAAGCCTTTATGAGTGGCAAACAAAACTGAACTATTTGGCAAGTTTATTAGTAAAGGAGAAGGCAACGGTTCATGATGAAGAAATAAAGATTTCATTGGGGCTATATCATCAGATGCCCCACTATCAAGAACCCAATTAGAAGAACCAACTGTAGCTGAAAAAGCCTTACTAGACACATTCAAAGCACAGATGGGTTGTGTGTCAATGTTCACTAAGCGAAGGAGTTGGTTATATTCATCAGGTGTAAGAGATATTGGTGAGGCTTGGGAAGGCTTGGGAAGGCTTGGGAAGGGCCACTAGTTGTAGTAGTAGCAATCTGTAATCCACTAGTAGAGTCAACATTTGTCTTGGTTCCATAACCTAGCTTCCATTTTTTCCAACCTTCAAGATATCCAATCAATTCATAGCACCTATCCTTAAAGTGACCTTGATGCTTATAGTGTTTGCATTGTATTCTGGGTTGAGAGTTGGAAGCTCAATCACTAGATCTGGAAATAGTTAGGGCAGCAACATCCAGAGGAGAGGTGGTCTTTTGATACATCAGAATTTGATGTTTCTCATCTTGAACTATGAGCACATAGGCTCGATTAATGGTAGGAAGTGGATATGTGGCCAGAATGGTGGATCTGTGGCCAGAATGGTGGATCTAACATTATTGAAAACATCATTCAAATCCACCAAGAATTGGATAATTGGTAGAGTCTGTCTGTCTGCCTCTCTCTCTCTCTCTCTCTCTCTCTCTCTCTGCTATTATTTCTTTAATCACATTGCAATTAATCCCACAATCACAGTTAGGAATGGACAACAGATTACCCAGCTCATCCCAGAGACCTTTCAGCTTTGTGAAATAGGAAGCAACTAGGAGATCTCCTTGGTTTAGGTTGGAGAGATCTCGCTTGAGTTTATTCTTGCAACTTATCCTTGAGAGAAGCATTCTTCAAGTTCTTTCCACATGTCTCTAGCTGATTCTGTGTAGGCGACACTCTCGTGGAGCTCACAAGCCAAAGAGTTGAAGATTCATGCTATCACCATGGAATTAACTTTGATCCATGCCCATTTTTCCATCATAGACAGACTTGGCCTTTGTAGTGAACCATCCACGAGTCTGAATTTGTTTTTTACCCTTAGAGCAATGTGCATCGCATGCTGCCAAATGAAGTAGTTGTCTCCGATGAGTAGGCAAGAAACCAAAACAACTCCAAGGTTATCAGAGGGAGGCAAATAATATAGATTGTCGAAAGTTGTGGCCGTTGTCATGCCAGAACAATAGCTACTTGCCAACGAAAAGGAAACCCAGCCAACGGGAAAGGGGAACTCATGCAGCGGGAAGGGACGAAGCAAATCTTGATTGTTGTCAAGGCTATGATACCATGACAAACACGACTGAGCAAAAACAAAGTATCCAAAAACTCTTTATGTTTTCTGTATTAAATATAAAACAGATTTTCATATTTATAGAAGATGGGGATAGCCGGTGTAAGTCAGTTGGTTGGGATATTGGATCAATCTTGGATCTTTTACAACTGTCTTGCTAGGTCAGCTGGTTTGGTTCTAACCACCTAACTGTTGTGTGTCCACACTAATATTTTGAGTATTTTCTCTTAGAGTTTCAAGGAATCTCATCCATAGAAAAATGATGGAAAACCTAACTTTATTCTCCATATCATCTCCAATTTTGAAAATTAAAACTTGTTAAAATACCTTTAATTTCCAGATGCAAGAACTCTTTAATCAGGACACTTTATTTAAACTACTGATTAATTTTCTTCAAATATGTGGTGGAGGTTGTTGTAAACTTGACGATTCAAATATGTGAAAAAGTCTAATTTCCCCCCAAAAATCTCTAAATTGAAAATTAGCTTCATTCTCCATTTTCTTGATCTGACAACTCTATTGTTCCCATGAACAAAGATGATCATGTTTCAGTTCAGCTACTGGGATTTGAGTTTCAGGATGGAAAAAGTAGTGAGAGATACCAATAAAGTGTGCTTTACCTATGAAATAATGGGATTTATTGTGTTTGGTTCTCCGAAGATGGAAAAAACGATCATGCTTTGATTCTCTGTGGAAATGGAGTTTTATAATAAATTTGTGGTAGATGGTAAAATGTGATTATTTTGAACCCATACAGGATAGGCAAGTAAAAAACCCTAAGGGTGCTTTGTAAATAAAACCCGAGTGGATTCCTTTCAGTCTTCACAAAATTTGTCCTCACGCTGTCATCCCAACAATTGCGGCCCACTATTTGGATCATCTCCTGGTGAATGAAAAAAATAAAAGTGCAAAGATGTTCTAAATGCATGACTTTAAGTGTTGTGAGAACAAATTTTGTGAGGATTGAATCCATCTCCTACTTCTACATTACATTGTTCTTTAGGGTCAAATATGTCATTTTATACTTCTATTTAACTAAACCAGCGGTAAATAAGCTATTTCAAAGTAGAGGGAGTATTTTAGTAAAATGCAACCTATAGAAAAATTCCTTATCAATACTTATACTTTGGCTCGAGTGACAATTTGGTCATTGCACATTAAAATGTAACGTACAATTCAGTACCTGTCATTAACCGGTCCGTTAATCACTTGTTAAGTGACATTTGAAAAGTCAAAAATGCTTTAAGAATTTCATCTAATTCTCTTTATCAACCATCCAAACATTGACAATAAAATGAACAATTCCAAATTCTAGATTCTTTTAAACACTGACCAATTTTTTGAATAAAAGAGTCTAGGATTTGGGATTGTTTAGTTTTTTTGTCAACATTTGGATGATTGATAAGGAGAATTAGATGGCATTCAAAAGGTACTTTTGACTTTTCAAATGTCACTTAGCGATTGATTAACGGATTGATTAATGACAGGTACTGAATTGTCACATTTTGAAAGTTCAAGTATTGAAGTGTCACATTTTGAAAGTTTAAGTATTGAATTATGACATTTTAAAATTTAAGAACTAAATTGTCACTCAAACCAAAGTACAAGGTACTGATCGAGAATTTTCCCTAAATCTTAATAATTACATTAAACCATTTGAGGACCAAATTATGGCTCAAACCAAAGTACAAGGTACTGATTGAGAATTGTCTAAAGAAATGACCCCTCATATTAAAATGCAAACTATAGACAAATAAATGATCGGACGTTGACAGTTGATGTACACTATACCATCGGCAGTAGTACACACCATCATTATTGACTAATTACCCATTAGATTTATTTATTAATCTTAAGACGATTTAAGTATCTTCTCATCATAAAATAAAGAAGGGAGGAAAGGATTAGTTTATGTGGAATAAAGAAAAGGAAAGATATTCCTTAGTGTGATTCTGAGGCATCTTCTTAAAAAACTCTCAAAAAAGCAGCCATGCACAAACAACCCCCTTGCAGAATTATGTTCAAATACTCAACATGCATATAATTAAGACATAAAAAAATAAATTATTAAGTAATTTGAACAGAATCCTCCTCCTTCTCCATCGATCTTCTTCTTCTTGGGTTTAATCTAGTCTTCAAATGTGGCTTCCATTTCTAGTTTTCCACTTTTTGCACTTGGACTGCAATTCTGGCAGATGCTGTAGAGAGGTTTGATCACATGTTTCCTCTTGATTGCGTAGTCTTCCTTACATTGATCTTTATTAATTAATTATGTGCTGCCTCTGCGTGCATATATGCAATATGTGTAGTGAAACCACAAATCTAAATCTAAATGGTTATTCTGTTGCATGGGGGATGTGTTGTTCAAATTCAAGCGCTGTAAAATTTGATGCAATTCTCTAACAACTCAAGGTTGTTGCCAGGGATGTCTTTGACCCTTGACCCGTTCTTGTATATCTTGAAGCTTGGTACTGCACTCACGCCCTCTGATTTTTTCAAGTAAGGATGGTCCTCTACCTCTACCTGCAAATGCAACCCACATTTATTTTTGTTAATTAAAATTATCTCTTTATTTATTTATTATCTTATCTTAATTCACATGTAATTATTATTGACCTCATCGGGTTGACATGTCATTCCTCCATCAACATGCAACACCAATCTGGTGGTGGTTGGGGATGTTTAAGTAGGTCCCACTACTTATCCGAGACCGAGTTGATTAATGGGTCTCTTGTGTCTCATCTCACGCGCGTTGCGAGAGCACGACCACGACTGGGTCAGAATTCAGAAAAAGCTCACTGGCCTACAGCCCTAAACTGCTCCTATGTCTATGGTCTTGAGCGCTGACGCGCGAAAGCCGTTGCGCGGTAGCGCAGGTCCATTGGTCCCCTCTCCATCTTATTTCTTAACCCCTCCCCTTAACTAAACCAGCTTTTAAAAAATCCAGTTTCCACTATCCAATACGAAAATGACAACAACGTTTGTTTGAGAGAGAGAGAGACCTTTAGGAAGTTGACAGATGGATATCTTTTGCACAGTTGCTGCATAAACTCAAATGCTGGCTTGTCGCTGGATTTGTTGCAGAAAAGCACGACCGACATTCCTGCAAAATAAAATATGATCATGGATTTTTCAGTAATTTGACCACCACATCACCTATATTTACCATGCTGTTACCTAAATTCTCGCACCAAAGCTGAAAAAGGGAAGGGAATATATTTTTTTATCTTCTTCTACTTCTACCACTGTGAAAGTGAAACAATCCACTGACTCGGATACGTACCACCCACAACACAACCCACTGACTCGGCTCTCACGAGTCATGACCCGTCGGATTTTTTATGTGGGTCTGGCAGTGAAATCCAATTTTCCGAATTCGAATCCGACTGACTGAGGTCGGAATCAGATTTCAAAATCAGGACAACGGGTTCAACGTAATAAACAATCCCATTATCTATTTGACACTAGGCAGTTCATACCACGGACAGAGACTACGCATATCAAAATCTGACCCGATAAGGAAACATGAAGAGATCCAATGGTTCTTGACATCTTGTCCATGCCTTTTGATGAAGGGCGATTTGGCCCGACCTAGTAAAAAGGAGACATGTGGATGCGATTTGATTAAGATGACAATTCAGCTTGACACGCCTAGTCCGTAACAGATCGAGTTTGGATATTCAACCACCTCGGAACAAGGTCACCTCGGGATCACTTCGGTACAAGATCGCAACATGATCACTTCAACCCCAAGGCACTTCAACATTTAATCCAGTTCGGAACTAAAAAGCATCAGATCGGGGATACCGATTCAAACCACTACGTGATGATCCCGAAAATCCCTCCAACGGATTCCGAACCTCACGGGATCACGCCACGTAACGGCAAGCCTTATCTCCTCCCCGCCCAGTTTAGGCGGAATTAATAAACGTTATCAATTGACAACGTTATCCCCCAATTAAAGTGGAAACAGATCCCATTGTGATGAAGATCCCGGAACCAATTCGCAAAACCCGCGATGACTCAACTATATAAAGACTCCAACCCCGATGGTTCAAGGTACGCATGATTTCTCTGCTCTCTAGCTCTCTACATTCTTGAAGCTATTTCAGCTCGTAACAGCTTACTAATTTAAGCATCGAAGCGACTTCGCCAGGTTAACCACCCCGGGTTTTCTGATTTTATTTTACAGATCCGCTTAACTCACCGTCCGACTAGAAGCTAGATCATACTCCACAAAGGAGCAATCAGATCGCGCAAAATCACATTTTGTCTGATCAAGGGAAATATGAGATGCACCCATGACCCAACCAAACGAACCTGGGAACGTCTATTACTCACGTGCAAAATGTCGCAACATGCATAGTTAAATTAATAAATATTTTCGGTTACCAGGCGACGTAACGAAGTGTCTGAAACGCTCGTTGTTGGAGACGATGACCACGTCCTCACCAAACTTCATGTCTTTGACATCTTCACCGCGCTGCTTCATGAGCTGCACCTGGGCCTCGAACAAAGCCCGGCCCACCGCTTCGTCTCCTGGCGTTTCTCTTATCAACGTCTCGTAGTCTTGTATTGAGGCCTCCCAACGTTCCAGCTTTGTAATAATTAGTAAACAAAACAAAATTAATTATTTTCAATTCAGCTTGACAGCTTAGCTTAGCTTATCCCCCGTCCGTAATGTCTTATACGCACGTTAGGCTCAGTTTGGAAGGAGTACAAATACAAATATGTACGTAGAGTGCAAAACCTTACACTTTGTATTATTTTGTATGTATTTGTATTGTACATTCCACTCCTTCCAAATTAACTGAGCCTTAGGTTGTTGGTTAGATACTCTTACCTTAGCATTACAGTCAGCTCTCCTTAATATGGCCTTGCTGTAAGAGGGGCGCACGTTTAACGCCTTTGTGCAATCGTCAACGGCTTTCTCGAATTGACCGAGTTTCGATCGACAGGCGGCTCGGTTACAAAGCAAGACCGAGTTGAACGGGTCGTACTCGAGTCCCTCACTGTACGCCATGGACGCCTCTAAGAATTTTGAGTCCTTGAAAAGGTTGTTACCCCTTGATCGGGCCGCGGCCACCGCTCTGGCCTTCTTCACCACCGCACTCACCTCGTTGTTACTCGAGTCGAGTCGAATCGCTCTCTGAGACTCTGCCACCGCGTCATCGAACCTGCCAAGTGCCAACCCATGTATTTTTTAATTTAATTTAATTTATTATATATATAGTAAGATAATTACAAATTAATCCCTAAATAAATAAAAATTAAGTATAAAAAACAAACTTATTTGTTTTCTCTCTACAGTTCTACTTCTTCTACTTATAAAAACTAAAAAAAGGAGGCAGTGCTCCTTTTAAGTTTCACTTTCACGGTCAACAGCTAGGCCACGTCTCTCATATATGGTTCAGTTCAGAGTTCAGACAATAGAATCCGGCAGCACATAGATGATAAAGCTACGGGGCCTCCTTCCATAAAGTTTGTTGACTTTGTAAAACTTGTTACGTTGAGTATAGTTAAAGCAGCCAACCTGCCGACGGACATGTCAACCTGAGCTCGTATTAGCAATAGCTGAGCAGTGACGGAGGGGCCAAAGAACTTGGTGCAGGCCTCCATCTCAAACTCTGGTCCCTTGCTTAACGTGGCATCCGCGTCTTGGTGCCTACACAGTCTCAGCAACGCCTCTGCTTGCAACGCAAATACCTTTTTCTCCACAACAAACCAAACAACCACACAAAGACCCACCACGTAAGTTTACAAACCGCACACAAATTAACCTAACGATCGAGTTTACAAATCGACTAGTTTTGGTGATTGACCTGTGGAGCTGAATCGGCACCAGAGGATATGGTGCACTCAGTTTCCTTCAACAACATCTGCCAGTCCTTTAGCTTGCGAGCTTCGGCCAACTTGTTGAGATGGGTTTGAAGAACTTCGGCTTGAGCAATCTCGTTAGAGTTCGCTTCGGGTCCTGACTGTTTGTAGTGGTTCAAAGCTTTCTCTGCTTCTCCTAATCTATAAGACCAACATGTGAACGTGAATTAATGTAGTTAGAATATTAGTTTTCACCTATTCAAAGATCGATGTAGAGAGGGTAAGGCAGATAGCCTCTTGTAATTTACTAGCTAAGTACCTGAGATACAAAGTTGCTAAACGGTGATGAGCCCTGTGATACGAAGGGTCGATTCTAATGGCTTCTCTGCACTCCAAAGCCGCCTCGATAAGCCGACCCATACCCGTCAATGCAGCACTCTTGTTGCTACGGTAAGAAGCCTTTTCTGGGTCGAGCGCAATGGCTCGATCATACAAGGCCAAGGCCTCTACGAATCTCCCCTTCTTAAACTCCTCGTTGCCCTGCAACTTCAATTCCTCGGGATCTAATCCCTTGGACAGAGTTCGACATAAGGGCTCTGCCTGCTCCTTTGGATGATGGGCCTCTGCCCTTACTATATTACCCATTCCAACGTTGCCACCGTTAACATGTTTGGACGAAGTCTCCCTTGCAGTTTTAGGTAGGTAATCGAGGACGTCCATGGTGGAATCAGGAAGGTTATTTGAATTAGAATTGCCGCTTCCTGACTGCCTCAAGTTACCTAAATGACCGAAGAGCATTACATTGCTTGAAGAAGCTCGAACAAGACCGCTACTTCCCTTGGTTTTCTGGTGATCGGTTATCATGCTATCGAGCTCGCCGGAGATGCTAATGGCCTCCTTGGGTACCTTTCTGCCTTGGCCGACGCCTTGTGTTGGTGACACCTTGGTTATGGTTGCTGTTGTTGCCGATGTTTGGATTGAAGCCATGTTGGATGGGGCGTTTGTCGTGATTATTCCATCTGAAGGTTTTCTGACTTGGTTCTGATGATGGGAAGATGGTACAGATTCTACGACAGGCTTGTCCGGTAGTTTCGACGGAGGTTCGGCCAAATTATTAGA
The DNA here is from genome assembly GCF_000365185.1 of Nelumbo nucifera. Next base: position 2,048,679 of record NW_010729130.1, read on the forward strand.
GGAGCCGAGGAAGGTAGATTCATCGGAGTCTCCTCGTCTCCTCTTGGAACAAGTACTACCGTTCTTGTCGCTGGGTGGGGGGAGATCGCATGCACAGGCTGATCTTCTCGACCAGAAGCTCCGGCGTCGGAAGACTCCACTGTATAAGACCATAACACCACAGCCGGGTTTCTTTTCCGGCGAATACTCCGCCATTTCTGTCATGATGGATATCTCCCTTTCCTCTCTTTTTGGATGGTTCTAAAAACAGTGGCGTTTTATAGGAAATTCAAACATTATATGTAAAAAAAAGGGGGCCGGGGAGGGTCGAAAATACGAAAAAATCTAATTAAAAAATTGAATAAAATGACCAAAAACTGCCGGGAAAGCCCATGTCCTCGGCAGCTCTGTTAACATAGAAGGTAAAACAAAAAGTTGAACCATTTGAAGCTTCTCAACAGCAAAAAAGATAAAAAAAAAAGAAAAATTAATGGACCCCACTCAGAAATAAACGAAAATTAAAAGAAGAAGAAGAGGAGGAGGAGAAGGAGAAGAAAGGAGTTAGATTGCTTGAATCAGAAGAAGCCTACCCCAGGAGGTGTGTGCATATTTCATCCCACACAACCTCCTGGAGTGGCTGACAAGAAACCAACTATTCCTCCCTCTTCTTTAATTTTCTTTCCGCCTGGACGATGAGAAGGAAGGAGAGGAGAAAAAATAATCAAAGAAAAGAGAATAACGTTTTATTCAATACCAAAAAAATTTGTTGTTTATTGTAATGTGATTTGTGATTTTGTTGGGACAGGAGTGAGAGTAAGCGGCTGATACGGTCGTTGAAAAAAATTGGATCTCTAGATTTTTAGCAAAAAAGCCAAAAAATTTGGGTCCGGATTTTGTTATTGTTATTGTTATTTTGACTTTTACAGGTAATTAAGAATCATTTGGGATCATCAAAAGTAAGCATCCCACGTAGGATTGCCAGCTGTACCATGGCTCTCTTTCTTTCTCACTCTCATTGAAGCTGTGCATGTGTTAGTTTGCTTTTTACCTTTTATTGCATTTACAGGTTTTACCGTGAAAGAGAGGATGGATGACAAAATTAATAGGAAAATTGAAGCGGAAGAATGAGGAATGACGTTGTGTGAGAAATTGGGGCATCGGGGTCGGGGGGCATATGTGGCGGTGCCGACCTGGCTTCATCTGGAACAGATTAACCGAATTGGGGTGGACTTTCCACGGGATTAATTGGCCGGCACTGAGGGATGATAATTGATAATGAGTACAGTTGGAAGTTGTGAGTTGTTGATGAGAAGATGGTGTTACTGTTCGGGTTAGGATGGAACATGGAATATATGTATCATAATGGTAAGAAATTTATTCTTATTGGGGTCTCGAGGGCCTCACATCATGTATTGATAGAGGTGTAACTCCGGCAGTGTATATATATATAATATTAATAAAATAAATAATTGTGGGTAGCCCGCGTTAAAGGTGGGACGTGCTGTGCTGGCCTGCGGGCCGTCATGGGCTGTGCCGCCTTCCCCGATAGAAATTTTGGGGGTCAGCCCTGCACGGCCCATGGCCTAGGCCCAGGCTGGCCCGTGTTGTGCCAACTCGTGTTGCAGGCCTGGGTCGGGCCAAGCTGCAGGCCGTGCCGTGGGCTTTGGCCGTGCTGGGCTGGGCCACAAGGCAGGCCTTGGGCCTGGGCCAAATCGGGCTGCACTGTATTTTATATTTTTTTATATTTTTTTAATTTTTGATTTCTTTTCTAAGTAAAATTGTAAAACTAAAATATTTAACTTTCCTTTGAACTTTGAGAATTGGGAACTATTTAAAAAGTTAAGAAATGAAAAATCTAAATTATCTAACACATAAATGAAAACAATACTTAACCAAATTGAAATAAGAATGATAGAATAACAAATTGGAAGAAAAATATGAATTTTATTTCAGTTAAATTTGAATGGTACAAATTACAAATACAATGATTTGATCATTGGATACTTGGATGAATGAAATATGAAAATGGAATAAATTAATAAAATATAAAAAATACAATATGGTTACAAATTGAAAATACAAAATTGCATTGTTAAAAAATTAAAAAAATATAAAATAAATTAAATAAAATTAAAAAAAATTACAATAATTTGAAAAAATAAAAAATTCTATACAAGTAGTCAAATTCATGAATCATCATTCATGACTTTCATCATCTGCTTCGGGTGAAATATCTGGTGTAGTATCATGCCCTCCCTTGTCTTGTAATCTATCTTCTACATCTAGCTAATCCTTGAAGCAGATGCACATAACTATGCTCTCATTGTTCATGCAACGTCTTTTGTCATCCAGCACCCTGGTACCTACACTAAAACAAGACTCCAATGGAATTGTAGACACTAGAGGGGTTAGTAGATCATGTGCCATGGTGGTGAGAACTGGATAATTTTTCGAATGTTCACTCCACCAGGCTAAAATATCAAAATTATTTGATCATTCACCTAAATTAGAAAAATTTGCTTGTAAATAAAAATTAAGTTCAATAAATGAACTTGTTGTAGAACTAGCATATTTCTGTCTTCTACTTATTAAATAATAAAAAAAATTCTCTTCTATTACTGGGCTCAAGGTCAGAAGTAGAAGAAGATGATGAACAAGTTGTAGGAATATTTCCTACAACTTTAAATTCATACAAACTGTACATTTTAAATAATAAATTATCAATTTCTTCTTTTTTATTTCCTATATCAATATTCATATTTTCACAATATGATTCAAGTAAAATATCTAAACCATCTTTTCTAATCCCAGGGTCTAATATTGTAGCTAAACAATAAAGGGGAGAAATGTTCTCCCAATATTTTTTAAATTTATTATCCATAATTTCAATAATACATTGAAATTGTGGATTATTTCTATATTTTGCAAAACAATCACTAATTACCATTAATTGATAAGGTAAATTACAACTAGTTGGATAATAAATTCCAGATAATTCATTAGTTGCATCATAAAAATGTTTTAAAAAATCTCTTATACAAATTGTCATTTCCCAGTCTTCCTCAAATATCATATCATTAGCCACTTTTGAATTATAAAAATTAGAAAGAATTTTTTTATGAGATATACAACTTTCTAACGTAGCATAGATAGAATTCCACCTATGCTTTATATCTAATATAAAATGCTTATATTTTAAACCATAATTTTGACATAAATATTTAAATTCTTGTTTTCTTGCCCCTGGACTTTATATATATATAATACAATTTATAATTTTTGAAATATGAGTAGAAATAATATTCAAGGCATCTTGAATACATAAATTTAAGATGTGACGTATACATCTAATATGAAATAATTTACCATTTAAGTATGGTCTTAATTGAGATTTTAGAATATTTATTGCAGAATCATTATTGTTGGCATTATCAAAACTAATAGAAAATAATTTATTTTCTATTCCATAAGCATGCAAAGTATTTAAAATATTTGCAGCAATAGCTAGGCCACTATGTGGCCTTTCAAGCCTAGTAAAACTTAAAATTTTTTTATTCAAAAGCCAATTTTCATCAATGAAATGGCCGGTAACACAAATATAACTAATATTAAATTTGGATGTTCAAACCTCCGAAGTAATTGCAAATTTAGAATTAAGATTTGCTAACAAAGAAATTAAATTTTGTTTATAAGAATAAAAAATTTTTAAAGCATCAGTTCTTATAGTATTCCTAGAAACTTTTTTATATTGTGGGTTTACAGAACTACGCAACCATTTTTCTAGCTTTGAATCTTCAATTAATATAAATGATTGTTCTGCATGTACAATATATTTAGTAAGTTCTTGCCTCATTTTTTCTTGTGAATATTTAAAAGTACCAAAACTACTTCCCCTCCCAATCTGTGTTTTGGTTGTTTCCCTCCCTTCATCTTCTTCTTTCTCATGTGTGAACAGATGTCTGCTCAAATGACCCGTACCACCCTTGCTACAATAACTAAAGTCCTTTCTACATTTTTGGCAAATGACCCTTTTTCCCTTCCCCTCAATATTCTTTACTTTGAAAATTTTCTAAACCGGGCTACTCAGCTTAGAGGCCCTCCTTTTTCCCCTAGTATTAGTAGCGGGGGTGAAAAGCTCCACTTCCATCGACATCAATCGCATCAGTGCTAATACTATCATATGATGCGATTGAATATCATCAATGGTGAACATGTTGGGGAATCGGTTTTTAGAAGAGCCAGTCATTTTTTTTTAATTCTAAAAAGATGAAAATTAATCTAATTCAACTTACCCGGATTGTCGGTTCAAAATCCCAACTTGATTTCAACGGTTGAAGCCTTTCAACATCCAAGCCTCCCAAATTGAGATACTTAACTTGGTTAAGCAAGCCTTCTTTTTGTTGAAAGTCAAAACTTCAATAAAGTTGAGACTTGAGAATTGGAGAATGCAGAATAAGACAATCAACTAATCAAAATTACTCATATTACAGAGAATTGAGAATGTATGAGTATAAGAGAGAAAGAGAAGAAATTAAGATAATTGTTGAATTGGTGTGATGAGAATGGTGGAGGATAGGGCTATTTATAGGAATTGAACATAATTTAATTGCCCAAAATACTCAAAAAACCAGTTGTTATTTAGTTTTTGGGAGGGGTATTTTGGTCATTGTAAAGTTATTTATAACTTTACCCAAAAAGCCCCTTAAACTAGTTGTTATATAGTTGTTGGGGGGCATTTATGTCATTTTTCCAACCCTCCATAAGCAAGATACACAAATACCCCCCTAATATGGTTGTTTATAGCTGTTGGGTGGTATTTCTGTAAAAAAAACCCCCAAAAAGCTGAAACTAACAGTTGGGCCCCAAATCCGGGCGGGCTGCCATGCCATACTGGCCCGTGGTGGGCCATGCTGCGGGCTGGGCAGTGCCGTGTTAGCCCATGGACCTCAAACCCCCGGCCAAATATGGCACGGACCTTCGTGTCGTGCTGACACCTCTATCCATAGCCCAGTTTAATCTAAGAATTGGCCCACAAGCCAATTCAGCCCGTGACACGGCATGAGCAAATACAAACTCAAATCATGGACTATATCAAACCGACCCCCCAAAATATTGTAGAAAGAGAGACACAGCCTGAGACAACCCGCACTTTACGCAAACCACATACAGGCCGTGACATGCCGGCCCAACATGGCCCGTTTTATAGGTATAATAAAATTCAGAACAAGCAGAGGATGTGGGGAAATCCAACTGATGATACATGGAGATTGAGGGACCCATGTCTGTTGGCTGCATTGGATGCATATATTTCCCAATATCTACGTGGTGGATAGGACAGTAAGATGATGATTTAAATGACCAGGATTCTGGGTGTCTTTAACTTGTTTCATCGTCTTTTTGCCGACAAAAGAGAACCTTCTTTCATTCTCTTGGGCGTAGTAAGAAAGAGCCTAAATAGGAGTCAAAAGACCCAATACTCGAAGAGGCAATAACCCCGTGAACATATATATGCATGTGCCTGCGTATTTTCTTTCATATATATATATATATATCTTTTGAAGGACTATACAGCGGGTAATTTATACATCAACCCATAACCCCCAATTCAGGGGCAGCGAGAATTCCAATACCTTATCAATTAAATGGCAATTTATGGTACTATGGGTATTTATTAATGGGTGTTTATCATATAAATGTTTATTTAAAAAACGCTATTTTAAATGGTTATTACTTTTATTGTTTTATGGATATTTCAAATAACATACTATACAGTTACTTTCCACCTTAGCTTAAAGTGTACTATATAAACATTTCGTTTTAATAAATGCCCGGAGAAATTTGATGTTTTCCTAATACCTCATGTATATAAATCAAAGCTTTTTTGTTTTTTTGGTGTTTATTTGATAAATGTTAAAATTAAACAATAGTTTTAGGTATAATAAACACCAATGCCTATGTGAAGCTGATATAATGGCATTTATTTTTATAAATGTCTGCATGCAAAACGATTAGAGTCATATTTTGACTTTCGAGGCAAGAGTTAGAAATTCTCTCTTTATTGAATGATCCATTACAATTCATAACAACGAGGATTAATTGAATCACGTCAATTTTGGTTTAAGGCACATGTTATGATGCTACTCACCCTCTTTGTACTTGTCTCTTTTCTTCAACTACAAAGTTTATTTTCTGAGTTAGCATCTTATGTCTCATTATAAAGTCTTTATTTTTTTATGTTTTCATAAATTACATAAACATTCCATGGCCATAGGTTTCCTGAAAAATGATGAAACATCTCCTGTACAGCTGTATTTTGACATCTTAAATAAGTCCCTTCACACCAATGAAGTTTGCAACTATACATCTTCTATTAGTTCACCTGAGTGGGTGATCATAATGATAGGATCAACCACTTTGTCAAACAAAGTGAATGATCGGGGAATGCACTCTCTCTAATGGAAACCTAAACTATCAGTAGTTAATTTCAAATTGTTGAGATGCGTTTTTGCAAAATATATTTATATAGAGATATACATATATATTATGGTTTCACAAAATATTTGCAAAAATGTTTTAATTTCCGGGATCCATGTGAGTAAAGAGTGCAACACTGTACTTTACAGCCAAGGGAGAGGTCCTCTCTTATTGGGCAGTGTTTGAATATTAAGGACTGAGAGGTTAAGTGTAAGACAATTTAGGGATAATAAACTCGATGGGCTAATCTCACATCTGCCCACAGTCATTGGGCCTTCATAAGATGGCTAGACCCAATGACCATTTAGTGTAAATGTTAGGCCCATTAAGAGCCCATACTGATGGACTCAGGAGTTCACTGTATTTAGCAACGAATTTGGCTAGGCCTTCTAAGAGAGGTTAGGCTGAACTCATGTGGCTTATGTGGAGATCAATGATAAGGTCTCACGCCATACAAAGAGAAACAAGCTAGCCAGCATTACAAGAAGTGATCCTGAAAGCCTAATGGGCCTAAAGCCCATTTTGAACTGGGTTAATTGGATTAATTAAATAGGGGGCGAATCTGGGTATGGATTAGCAGATAAGGATAAGAGGATAACTCTTATCCACTTAAAGAATCCATATCCAAATAAAGATTTGGATTAGGAAACTTCTAATTGGATTATGAGAAACTGATCATGATCTGTAGATAAGATAAGGGATAAGCCTTATCACTTAAAGAGTCCACATCCAAATAAAGATTTGGATCAAGAAACTTCTAATTGGATTATGAGAAACTGATCATGATCTGTAGATAAGACAAGGGATAAGCCTTATCACTTAAAGAGTCCAGATCCAAATAAAGATTTGGATCAAGAAACTCCTAATCAGATTAGGAGATTAACTCTTTAAGGTTTATATAAAGGAGGAGGGTGAATTGGAATAACACACATAGTTCTGTTGCTTTCTGCTTCTAGTTCTCTCTCTCTCTACTCTTACCCCCTACCCTGTTCGATCTCCACATCTTGGAGTGATCAAAATTGGATTTTGATATTGTTTCTTGGTGGAAGAAACAATCTTGAAGTTGTGCTCACTACCTTTTCCGATTCTTGCTGAAAAACCACTTGCTGATCCTACCTCACCCTGAGTTGTGTCATCTTTAGTGGAAGAAGGATTTGGCACCCTTTTTGGGCGTGAACACCTACGTTGGGAGGAGCTTTTTGCATGGATTCCGTATCAGGTATTCCTCTCCCTAATCCTGGTTTCAAATTTGGTTCGATTTGTTTCAAGAACGAACATTGAAAATGTAGTTTTCTAAATTAGGGAATAGGATTCCCAGATGGGAGAAAGAAATTTTTGAAATTTCGCCCAGCCACCCTGCATGGTTTGGCCATCCATATGATGGATCTCTCATCCCTTCAATGGTATCAGAGCCAGGTTCAAGTTTTGAATCAAATCTAGACCAGATCTAAACCTGCGCAAATGGGCAGAAACTGCTCTACCCGATTTGCGCAAGTTTACTATTTTTCTGAGAAATTGGTTCTTAGTTATGGGCGTGTAGATCTGAAATCAATTCTTTATTATTCTTTAATAATTATGGAATGGTTCTATAATTGTTTATTGGATTCTTAGACTGTCGTGTGATGAAGATCGAATTCTTTAAAGGCACCAAGATTTGTGCACCCTGCAATTTTTCATTCTATTCATTTTGGTCTGTAAATAATTTTTTTTTAGACAAAATGTATAGGATTTGATGTAATGTAATTAATAGAAAATTAGGTTTTTCTATTTTTTTTTTTACGTCTAAAGACTTGCCGGAACGCGTAGAGGAAGAGAATACCTTTTGCAGTTTGAGAAATTGCAATTTGCGATTTGCAGATAGCGATTTTATTTGTGATTAACCCTTTGTTTTGCAGGTGTGAAATCACACGTATAGCCCTTTAAAATATGTTCTTGTTGATTCTTGATTGTCTTTAATCGGCTGTAATTAATTTTAGATCACAATCTTGAATTGAATCTTGCAATGGACACCAAACCCTAGGCCTGTTTGACCCAAGATTGGTCTAAACTGGTTGGACTGAACCTGTGGTTCAATAGGGGTCTGTTCTCAGCCCCAAATTCTGATTTGAGCCAGGGGTTTGATGGCCTATTACAATATGCAATTCAGCCCACCCTATAAAACCCAGTTTCATTAAGTTAAAACTGCATTAGCCCTAATTCAGCATAAATGCTATATGGACCGAACTGCCTTTTGCAGTTCAGCCCATATACCTAGATAATGTTATATGATAATATTATGGGATTTAATGGGCTGATATTGATTTATCTTAATTAATTTAGGGTTTTACAGATGATTTAATTAATTAGATTAATTATGTGTTTGTTTCATGCATATGATGTATGATGTGTGATGTACTATGTACATGAACCATAAGCACTTGGCCCATGTTAATTCGATAGTGGCTCTTTCGCACACCATGGCTGAATGTACATCATTGCCATGGTGTCCTTAAGATCATTGGATGATCTCCCTTCTTGATGGGCCTTGCATCATCTTCCTCCCCAAGAGGAACCGTACAGAACCCTAGCCCATTTAGAGCCCACCTAAATCTGACTTTGAGAAAGCCAATGGGAACTACTTTGCCTTGACTTAAATAAAGAACTAGGGCGTAATTACTCGTCCCCTCTAGCAAAATATAAGTGCATGTGATAGGGAGATTTATATGATGAACTCTCTAAAGGCCTTCCATTATTAGCATGAAGATGACCTTATCAGTAATGAGGAGATGCACCATAAAATTAGGTTATCCATTTGCTAGTGAGTATGTTGGATTGTTTCATAAGATGATAGGGGCGTCATAGATCGATGTAGGAGGGGCCTATCCTAAAATGGAAGACTCTCTCATGGCACCTTGGTGTTTACGAATATGATGGGTAAGCACTTACTCGACAGAAAGGTTTAACCTAAAATGGCAATGAACGTTGTTTGGTAGAGGCCAAAGGGAAAGCTCATAAGATGAGCAGATATGACCATTCACAGAAGGTGGTGGGGTTATATAGCTAAAACATTTGGCTCCATGCATTGTATGTGATTTCTCACATTTCTAGAGACATAACCGTAGTCTCCGTTACTGAGATGGGAGGAAAATCTTAGAGATGAATAAATGGAAATGGAAATAGATTAAAAGTCATTTATATGTAGATAACATGAATCAAATCAGGTTGTTGACTAATAATTTGCTTTGCCTTTTATCAGAAATGGCAAACGGACAATTCGCTAAATTGTTGGACGATAATAAGCTTAAGGGCCCAAACTATACTGACTGGTTTCGTAACCTTATGCTACATTCGAGAAATTGGACAAAGTTGTTAAAAACACTGCTCTGGATTGTCTAGGTGATAGAGATTATGAGGCCCGTAGGAAGGAATATCAAGAATGGGAAGAGAATAACTCTCTTGCCCTTGCCCGGTGCTACATCATAGCCTCCCTCGACAATCTGATACAAAGACAATTCAATCAGATTGAAGTGTCCAAGGATACCCTGCATAGTCTGAGGACGATGTATGAAGAGTATAATCGTTCTACTTGACAAAAGGTCTTAAAGCTATTTATAACCGCTAAAATGACTAAGAACCAAATGGTTCATGACCATTATCTAAAGATGATGGGCTACATCAATAAACTAGAGGCTCTCGGGTTAGGGCTTGATCATGTCACCAAACTTGATACCATTCTAAACTCTTTGCCTCTCTCTTTCAATCAATTTATCATGAATTATAACATGAATAAGCTAAATGTTAGTCTTTAGGAATTCAATGATATGTTGCAGAGTAGGGTTGTTCACGGGTCGGGTTGGGTCAGTTAACAGGGGTTTTCCCAACCGACCCGACCCGGTCGGGTTACCTGAGGTGGAAACCGAAACCGACCCACCGATAGGCAAAACTGACCTGATCGGTTTGAGTTAGGTTGGGTCGGTTTCGGTTGGTTTCGGTTTTGCTCCTGTATAAAAAGGACAGAGAAGCCTAGAACTAGAAGGAAATTTATTTGAGAAGATGGGAGAGTTGGGAGAGCCAAGTTCAAAAATCAAATGATGTCTTGAGTTAAGGACTTGAGGGGGGCGGACCAAGTTAGAGAATAGAAGACAAAAGTTATCAATAAAATAGAAAGTCAAACTGTTTTATAGAAAGAAGGCTGAAATATTTATATTTCAAGAAACTTTCTAAATTCAAATCTAGGTAAAAAAGGACACCTAATTCTAATTGTAATTGCCTAATGGGCCTATTTGGTGTAAAAGGCTATAGAAACTAGGATAGATACAATTTAGGTAAAAAATGACACCTAATTCTAATAGAAGACAAAAGTTATCAATAAAATAGAAAGTCAAACTGTTTTATAGAAGAAGGCTGAAATATTTATATTTCAAGAAACTTTCTAAATTCTAATCTAGGTAAAAAAGGACACCTAATTCTAATTGTAATTGCCTAATGGGTTGCCTATTTGGTGTAAAAGACTATAGAAACTAGGATATATACAATTTAGTTAAGTAGGAACTATTGAACTAGAAGACTAATTGGTTCGATTCGATTTGGGTCGGTTTCGGTTTTCACACAAGAAAACCGAAACCAACCCGATATATCGGTTTATGAATTTGCCCAACCCAAAACCGACTAGTGCTGATGAAAACCCGGCCGACTCGGGTTGGGTCGGTCTGGGTTGGTCGGTTTGGTCGAGTTGGGCCTTCTTATAAACAACCCTATTGCAGAGGGTCGAAGAACTGATAAAGAATGATAAGCCCATAGCCATGCTCGTTGAAGGTGGTAAGTCAGGCAAGAAGAAGAAGAAGGCAAAGAAAAAGCCTCAGAAAAAGGTTAGCAAACTTAAAAAAAAAAAGAAAAATGACAAGACATCGGATGCCTACCACTTTTTCAAACAGACCGGCCACTAGAAGAGGAATTGTCCTCAGTACCTAGAGACTAAGAAACAAAGTAATTTTGAATCTTTTGTCATAGAGACCAATTTGTTGGTCACTTCTGCTTCCTGGTGTATTGATTCCGGGGGCTTCTACTCATGCATGTAATACATTGCAGGGGTTCAAGGCAAACAGAAGATTGAGTGATGGAGAAATTACACTCTAATTAGGGACTTCTACAATAATTGTAGGTACAACCATAGGAACTGTAGATTAGTTTTCAGAGAATGAATCTTTGCACTTAAAGATTGTCTTTATGTACCAAACTTAAGAAGAAATTTGATTTTTGTCTCAAAGTTATGTTTGGATGGTTATTCTATTTTATTCAGTAATGTGATATCAAACGGAATAACAAACTCCTCACTTACAGACAGAGAACTCGAGAGTGGTCTCTATGAAACAATCTTAACCGAAATTACATCGGAAATAATCCCCATGAAAAGAACACATGAAATAGTTAATCTCACGTGCCTGTGGCATTACCGACTTGGCCACATTAACCGTATCACAAGGTTGGTAAAGGATGGTCTTTTATATTTTTTAACTATAGAAGATCTTAAAACCTATGAACCTTGCCTTTAGGGTAAGATGACGAAACGACCATTTTCAGGTAAGCCTGAAAGATCTATGGGCACACTTGACCTAATACATACTGATGTATGTGGTCCCCTGAATGTTGGGACACGTAACTAGCACGTTTATTTCATAACATTTACCGATGTTCACTCATGGTATGGTTATATGTACTTAATGAGACATAAGTTTGAATCATTTGAAATGTTCAAAAAGTTCAGGCAAGAGGTCGAGAAACAGTTAGGGAGACAAATCAAAGCCCTTTGATTAGATCGATGAGGTGAATATCTCTCCGATGAATTCAAGGACTACTTAAGGGACAATGGGATTGTTTCACAGTTAGCTCCTCCTGCTATACTACAATTAAATGGTTTGTTAGAGAGGAGGAACTAGACTTTATTGGATATAGTCCAATCACTTCTCGTACACTCGAAATTACCTACATCCTTTCAAGGGTATAAATTAGAGACTGCGATATACATGTTGAACCGGGTTCCAACCAAATCCATTCCTAAGATTCCATATGAGCTATGGACCGATAAGAAACCAAGTATAAGACACTTAAAGATTTGGGGTTGTCTGGCACATGTTAAAAGAACAAGTTCTGACAAATTGGAATCCAAGACCAGTTGTTGCCTATTTGTAGGCTACCTTAAAGGCTCTATAGGATATTTATTCTATGACCCAAAAGAGCAAAAGGTGTTTTGCAGTCAAAATGCTTATTTCTTGGAAAAATATTATATCTTGAACAATCATCATCAGGAAGTTGTTCTTGATGAGGAGAGCTTAGGGGTAGTGGGAGATGTCCCACAAGCTCCAGATAATAACCAACCTAGAAGGTCTACCCGAGTATCCAAGCCATCAGTTCGTTACAGCTACAATCAAGAAAGTTACTTGATAGAAGCCACAATTAGTGAGGAGGATCCCATGACTTTTACGGAAGCTATATTGTACATAGATTCCTTGAAATGGGTAGAAGCCATGAGAACTGAGATGGACTCAATGGAGACCAATGGAGTCTGGACTCTAATAGATCCACCCCTTGGGGTGAAAGCAATTGGTTGCAAATGGATATATAGGAGGAAGAAGGTCCCCGATGGTAAGATTGAGACCTACAAGGCTCGTCTTGTGGCGAAAAAGTACACTCAGAAAGAGGGAATTAACTATGATGAAACCTTTTCGCCCGTGGTCATGCTTAAATCCATTATGATCCTGCTAGCTATAGCAGTACACCATGATTATGAGATTTGGAAAATGGATGCCAAAACCGCGTTCCTGAATGGAGATCTTACTGAAGATATCTACATGCAGCAACCACAAGGGTTCATTGCTACAGGTCAGAAACATATGGTGTGTAAACTTAATCGATCCATATATGGACTTAAGCAAGCTTCTARGARCTAGAACATCCGATTTGACTCTACCGTCAAACAGTTTGACTTTGAACAGAATCCGGATGAGCCCTGTGTTTACAGGAAGACAGTGGGAGATAAGGTTACTTTATTGGTTCTGTATGTAGATGACGTTCTACTCATTGAGAATGATGTAGGAATGTTAACTACGGTGAATGCATGGCTTTCACAACAATTTTCTATGAAAGATATTGGAGAAGCCTCTTATATCTTGGGTCTTCGACTCTATAGAGATAGATCGAAGAGGATAATAGGATTATCCCAGTTTACTTACATTAACAAAATTGTCAAGAGATACAGCATGGAGAACTCCAAGAAAGGAAATGTTCCTTTCAAGCACGGAATCACTCTCTCCAAGGGTATGTCTCCCAAGACTCCCGAAGAGATTGAGGGTATGAGAGAGATTCCCTATGCCTCAGCCATAGGGAACATCATGTATGCCATGCTGTGCACTCGGCCAGACATTGCTCAAGCCATRAGTGTGGTAAGTAGATACCAGTCTAACCCAGGACAAGAGCACTGGATAGCTGTGAAGAACATACTCAAATACCTTCGAAGGACAAAAGAGTTTTGTCTAGTATTCGATGGTAGTTCACTACAGATCATCGGGTATACTGATACTGACATCTAATCAGACCCAAATGATAGAATGTCTACATCCGGTTACATCTTTACGATGGGGTTCTATGTAGTAAGAATAACAGTCTATAACCCAAGTCAAGCACATTGTCGCAAGTGAGATTGTCTAATGGATGAAGGTGTTCATTCTGGAATTTGGAATTCAGTACATCACCCATTCTACTGTTGTGTGACAACACTGGATCTACGGGAGATTGGTGTTAAAAGGTAGCATCAGCAGAGAATGTGGCATACCCATTGACTAAGCCATTGACACAAAAAGTGTTTGAGAAACACGTGAAAAGTATGAGACTCCAGCTTGTACCCGATTGAACCTAAGTGCAAGTGGGAGCTGTTAGACAGTGTATGCCCTTAGCTCCAATAAGCTTGATGTATATTATGACATTTATTTTATATGAATAAAGTACATATTTGATTCATGTTATATTGGTGTGTTTCTGTGTAATACCCTTAAACTGGACACTTATGAGACTCGTGTTAGTTTAGAATCTTCACAACCGTTGAATAGATCTAGGGAGATTTATCCTACCAAGGATTACACTGATGTGCTGCCAAGTGGGTTGGGGTGGCTTGTCTCAGCTACCAGGGTGAGACCTGTGGTACATGCAGTGTGGATTTTCTTGAAACCCTAAACCAGACCAAATTCCAGTATTGCCCTGGACCTTGGAGACAGATGGGCAAAACTGGAATGTTACACATGACCCCTAGACTCGATTATAGTACTGCACTAGGTGTTGGGTTGAGTTGTGTTTGATATGCCAATCAATGAGATCCTTAAAGGGGGTCAAAATCTGGGTATGTTGGGGCAGTCCAAGAATTCACCTGAGTGGGTGATCATAGTGACAGGATCAACCCCTTTGTCGGACAAAGTTAATGATCAGGGAATGCACTCGCTTTGATGGAAACCTAAACTGTAGGCAGTTGATTTCATATTGTTGAGATTTGTTTTCACAAAATATATTTATATAGAGATATACATATATATTATGGTTTCACAAAATGTTTGCAAAAATATTTTAATTCCCGGGATCCATGTGAGCAGAGAGTGCAACATTGTACCTTGTAGCCGAGGGAGAGGTCATCTCTTGTCGGGTAGTATTTGATCATTAAGAGCTGAGAGGTTAAGTGTAAGACCATTTAGGGATAATAAACATGATGGGCTAATCTCACATCTGCCCACAGTCCTTGGGCCTTCATGAGATGGATGGACCCAAGGACCATTTAGTGTAAATGGGCCCATTAAGAGCCCATACTGATGGACTCAAAAGTTCACTGTATTCGACAGTGAATTCGGCCATGCCTTGTAACAGAGGCTAGGCTGAACCCATGTGGATTATGTGGAGATCAATGATAGGGACCCATGCCATACAAAGAGAGCCAAGTTAGCCAGTATTACAGGAAGTGAGCTTGAAAGCCTAATAGGACTAAAGCCCATTTCGAATTGGGTTAATTGGATTAATTAAATAGGGGGCGAATCTGCGTATGGATCAGCAGATAAGGATAGATAATAGCTCTTATCCACTTAAAGAGTCCAGAACCAAATAAAGATTTGGATTAAGAAACTTCTAATTGGATTAAGAGAAGTTGATCCTAATTTGCAGATAAGATAAGAGATAAGCCTTATCACTTAAAGAGTCCAGATCCAAATAAAGATTTGGATCAAGAAACTCCTAATCAGATTAGGAGATTAACTCTTTAAGGTCTATATAAAGGAGGAGGGCGAACTGGAATAACACACACAATTATACTGCTTTCTGCTTCCAGTTCTCTCTCTCTGCTCTTGCCGCCCTACCCTGTTCGATCTCCACCTCTTGGAGTGATCAAGATTGGATCTTGATATTATTTCTTGGTAGAAGAAACAATCTTGAAGATGTACTCACTACCTTTTTCGATTCTTGTGAAGAATCTGAGGTTCTTGCTGAAGAACCACTTGTTGGTCATGCCTCACTTTAAGTTGTGTCATCTTTAGTGGAGGAAGGATTTGGCACCCTCTTTGGGCATGAACACCTACATTGGGAGGAGCTTTTTGCGTAGATTCTGTATCAGGTATTCCTCTCCCTAATCTTGGTTTCAGATTTGGTCCGATTTGTTTCAAAAACAAACATTGAAAATGCAATTTTCTAAATTAGGGAATAGGATTCCCGGATGGGATAAAGAAATTTTTGAAATTTTGCCCAGCCACCCTGCATGGTTCGGCCATCCATATGATGGATCTCCCATCCCTTCAAATACAACACAAGGGAATTTTGCAAAACATGAAAACAAATCAGATCAACCATTAGAAAACAAAAAAAGTTAGAATTAATTGTGTCTCATTAGATTAGAAGGGCTCATGTTTGTTTGTGTGTTGAACTAATGACTAACATTGCTTGCTCAAGATCTTTCGTCTTTACAAGTGGAGTGACAAATAAATAGATTGGAAAAAAGATTGAGGTTGAGAGAGAGAGAGAGAGACGGTTGATGTAGAAAGATTTTCGACTCTAACAAGTAACAAGGTTGAAGTCAGGTGGTTCTCCGGAGAAAGGAGCTCATTCTTTTACAACTAACATGGGGATTTTATCATTTGCAAGGATGGAATTCTGATGATGCTACGGCCAACACTAGGGGTAACGAATCTAGGGATTCAAATGGATCGGATCGGATTCGAGTCGGGGTATATTTAAATTCGATCTGACACTATTCATGTTGGATCTGATCTGATCTGAAGATTCAATCGCATCTGATATGACTCAATTTGAATTTGAGTCTTATCTGTAAGTCGAATATTCGGATCTGGTCTAATCTTATTTGTTTTCTTTAAAAATCAATAAATTATTAAAAGAAAAATAAAATATACTAATTTAAATAAAGTAAAAACAAAAAATACAAGTATTTTTTAATTATTTTCATCATATATACACATGTCTTTTATAAAAAAAAATAAATAATATAACAAAATTATAAAAAAATAATATAAAAAATAAATAACATATATATATATATGTATTAAATATAGTTGTATTGATAAATATATAATATATATTGGGTCGGATAAGGGTGATCCGAATCCTATCCGAAGATCCGAATAGGGGTGATCCAAATTCGACCAAATTGGATCGGATCATGATCCGATCCATTTGCATCCCTAGAAGAATTAGCAAAGCCCAACTGCTATTATTACCTCGATTATACCTTGATGATTGCTATTTTTGCAAATCACCCATTGCTAGCAACAAACCTCTTATGACTATAATCTGGCCATCCTCTCATTTGTATACTACTAGAGGTGTAAAACGGGTCATGCCGGGCTAGACCTGCGGCTTGCGCAAAGTGCGGGCCATATCGTGCCGGCCCGCGGGCCATCCTGGGTCATGCCGCCCCTCCCTAGGGACAATTTAGGGGGTTGGCCCAACACAACCCACAACCCAAGCCCATGTGGGTCCGTGCTGTGCCGTGGGCCTGGGCCACAGGCCGGGCCTTGGGCATGGGCCGAACTTGGCCAAACTGTTTTTGTTTTGTTTTTTTTTTTACAGTTTTGATTTTTTATTTCTTTGCTAAGTAAAACTAAAATATTTAACTTTCCTTTGGAAACTATTTGAAAAATAAGAAATCTAACAAAGAATTGAAAAAATACTGAACCAAATAAGAAGTCAAAGAGACAAAGACTCAAAGTGAATAACAAATTGTAAGAAAAATAGGAATTTTATTTCATTTAAATTTAAATGATACAAAGCATACAACGGTTGGATGAATGAAATATGAAATTTGAAAAATGGAATAAATTAATAAAATATAAAAAATACAATATAGTTACAAATTGAAAATTAAAATTATGTTATTAAAAAATATCAAATAAATTAAATAAAATTTACAATAATTTGAAAAATGCTATACAACTATTGAGTATACAAAAAATATTGACTTCTTTTTCTCCTATTGTTCTTGACTTTGATCATCTGCTTCAGGTGAAACATTAGGTATAGTGTCATGCCCTCCTTTTTCCTATAATCTATCTTCAACATCCAGCCAATCTTTAAAGCAGATGCACATCTCTAGACTTTCATCATTCATACAACTTCTCTTGCCGTCCAACACCTTATTACCTGCACTAAAATAAAACTGATGGAACTGTAGACACCGGAGGGGTTAGTAGATCACGTGCCATGGTAGCGACAACTAGATAATTTTTTGCATGTTCACTCCACCAGGCTAAAATATCAAAATTATTTGTTCCCTCTAAGGTGAAGGAAGAATTACATAAAGTAGAAAAATTTGCTTGTAAATAAAAATTAAGTTTAATAAATGAACTTGTTGTTGAGACAATGGATTTCTACTTCTTATTAAATAAAAAAGTTTTTCACTTCTACTATTGGACTCAAGTTCAGAAGTGGAAGATGCAACTGTACAAGTTATGGAAATTTTATTATTTTCTGTTACTTCAGATTCATATAAAATATACATTTTAAATAATAAACTATTAATTTCTTCTTTTTATTTCCAATTTCAATATTCATATTTTCACAATATGTTTCAAGTAAAATATCTAAATCATCTTTCCTGATTCTATGATCTAATATTGTAGCTAAGCAATAAAGAGAATAAATGTTCTCCCAATATTTTTAAATTTATTTTTCAATATTTCAACAATACTTTTAAACTGCAGATTCTTTCTATATTTTTCAAAACAATCACTAAGCATCATTAATTGATAAGCTAAATTACAACTAGTTGGATAATAAATATTCGATAACATCAGTAGGCATTTTTGCATTATAAAAATCACTAAGAATTTGTTTGTGAAAAATACAACTTTCTATTATAGCATAGGTAGAATTCCATTTATGTTTAACAACTAATATAAAATGTTTATATTTTAAACCATAATTTTGACATAAATATTTAAATTCTTATTTTCTTCTCCAAACTTTTAATATATATAATACAATTTCTAATTTTAAAAATGAGTAGAAATGTTATTTAAAGCATCCTGAATACATAAATTTAAGATGTGACATGCAAATCTGATATGAAATAATTTATCATTTAAACATGGTTTTAATTGAGATTTTAAAATATTTATTGCTGAATCATTATTATTAGCATTATCAAAACTAATGAAAATAATTTATTGTCAACTCCATAAACATATAAAGTCTTTAAAATACTTGTAGCAATAGCTGAACTGGTATGTGGTCATTCAAGCCTAGTAAAACTTAAAATTCTTTTATTTAAAAACAAATTTTCATGAATAAAATGACCGATAACACAAATATAACTTATGTTAAATTTAGAAGTCCAAATATCAGAAGTAATTGCAACTTTAAAATTAAGATTTGATAGTATATAAATTAAATTTTGTTTATATGAATTAAAAAATTTTAAAGCATCTGATCTAATAGTATTTCTAAAAACTTTTTTAAATTGTGGATTTACAGAATTACATAGCCATTTTTCAAGTTTAGTATATTCAGCTAACAAGAATGGATGTTTAG
This sequence comes from Nelumbo nucifera, assembly GCF_000365185.1. Next base: position 2,068,176 of record NW_010729130.1, read on the forward strand.
CATGTACAATGTATTTTGCTAATTCTTGCCTCACTTTTTCTTGAGAATATTTAGAAGTACCAACTCCGCCCCCCTCCCCTGCTCAATTTGTGTTTGTGTTGTTTCTCTCCCTTCTTCTTCTTCTTCTTCTTCTTCTTCTTCTTCTTCTTCATGGGTGAGCAAATGTTTGCCCAAATGGCCAATACCACCATTGCTACAATAGCTAAAGTTTTTCTTACATTTTTGGCAAACAACTCATTTTCCCTTCCATTGAACCTCCTCTATTTTAAATATTTTCCAAATCGGACTAATCAACTTAGTGGCCTTCTTTTTCTTTCCCCTAGTATTAGTACTAGAGGTGGAAGTTTCATCAGTATCAATAGCATCTATATTGATGCTAATACTACCATGCTGTGACCAAGGTTCAAAGTATCAACACGTATTGGCCCGTATCGAATGATACGTATCGTTCTGAGACATCCCCGATACACCCCTACAGTGGGTGTATCAAAGTACTGACCGGTTCGGGGGGTGGAGGAGCCTTAAACCACCCCCTTGAACCGGTTTTGAAAAAAAAAAGTATCAATATCGCCCAATACGTTGGTAGGGGCGTATCAATATTTTGAACTTTGGCTACGACTGAATATCGTCGACATTGAACTTGTTGGGGAATTGGTTTTGGGAGGAGCCATCATTTTTTTTTAAATTCTAAAAAAGTAAAAATTAATTTAATTGCACTTACCTAGATTTCCGTTCGGAATCCCAACTTGATTTTAATGGTTGAAGTCTTTCAACTCCAAGAATCCAAGCCTCTCAAATTGCTAACTTGAGAGTTGAGATACTTGAGCTGTTGAAAAAGCCTTCTTCTTGTTGAAACTTCAATAAAGTTGAGAATTAGATAATCAGAGAATGTATGAGAGATTAAGAGAATGAGATTTGAGAGAGTAGGAGAACTAGAGAAGATATTAAGAGAACTGTTGAATTTGTGTGATGAGAATGGTGGAGGATAGGGATGGCAATTTCCCCGTAAAACCAGGGCCCTGCCCCGCCCTGAACGGGGCGGGTTTTCCCCAACCCTAAACAAGGACGGCACAAGGACGAGGAAAATAATTTTTCCCCGAATCGGGTACGGGGTGGGGACAGGTTTTGTATATAATTCCCCGAACCCGAAGGTAAATTAGTAAAATATCTCTAGATTTAATATTGATATTTAAAATATCTCCAAGTTTTCCCTAAATTTTTAAAATCCTAGGATCCCATAATTTTATTTTTGAATTACCCCTAAAGTATTATAATTCAATTCTAAAATACCCCTAAATTCCTATATCCTATGTATAAATTGTCCATAAAATAGATAATTTTTAAGTAATTGCCTTGAAGTGGGGAAAATTTGGGATTCCCCGTCCCCGATGGGGAATGGATGCCCTGCCTTGAACCCGCCCCACCATCGGGGATGGGGTGGGTATGGGGCAAGGTATGTGAGTTCGGGGTAGGGACGGGGAGGGGGTGCCCCACCCCAAACCCGCCCCATTGCCATTCCTAGTGGAGGATAGGGTTATTTATAAGAATTAAAAATAATTCAAAGTGCCCAAAATACCCTAAAAACTAGTCATTTTTTAGTTGTTAGGAGGGGTATTTTGGTCATTGTAAAGTTATTTATCACTTTACCCAAAATGCCCCCCTAACTAGCTTTTGGGAGGCATTTGCATCATTCTTTCTCCCCCCAAAACCAAAATACATAAACACCCCCCTATATACCTAGGGGGGGGGATTTCTGTAAAAAACCCCCCCAAAAAGTTGAAACTAGTCGTTGGGGACCCCCCCAACAGCTAGTTCATCGGACAGGCTGAGCGTGGCCCATTATGGACCATGCCGGCATGTGGGCCGCGGGCAGCATGGCATGTATTGTGCTGGCCCGTGGACCTGGAACCCTAGGCCCAGCATAGCCCGCGTGCCATCGTGCCAGGTCACGGGCGGCACGAACCGATTTACACCTCTATATACTACAACCAAAGAGTAAAAGTAAAGTTAAATTGTTAGCAACAACATCCAACTGATGATGATGATAATGTTGACATGTGTCTAATTATATATAACAAAACCCACTTCATAATTTGGAGGATTGAAGTAGCAGGATATGAACCTGTTATGGGCCCGAGAGTAGGATCGTGTCACGGGTCGTTCCGCCGTCAGAGCCTCGGACCTTTCCTTGCCCTTGGCCTTGCGTACAGGCCCTATTTTGACTGTCGTGGGGGGTGATTTGTCCAAGAGATCACCGAACTCTCCTTACT
>NW_010729130.1:2075874-2088294 GCF_000365185.1 Nelumbo nucifera
GGTGCCACTGCTGCGTGGTGCACGCGCGCGGTGCCGTGCGTGGCTCATGGTGCCGCCGCTGCGCGGTGCCTACCGTGCGCGTGTTGCTGCCTCACCTTTGGCGTTTCGTAACTTGCCAATGTCTCAGCAATTTGTTTACCTTCAGCCACACCAGGCTTAAATTGAGATTGTGACCCACATCATTACCTGAACAATTTCATTTTGAATCTTTTTCATCATTAACCAGTAGCATTGAGCTCCTCTTCATGTATATTCCATTAAAAATGGTCACAGCTTCCTTTCAGTTACACCTGCTTGCAACTTTATCATAAGCCCTACACGGATGTCAAGCAATAAATTAACAATACGGGCAAAAGAAATAAAAGATCAAGAATTTCTCTACTTGTAGCCTTGTAGATGTGAACCCAGAATAAAACACCAATTAGGACTAAGCATCAGCAAGATTAACTGACAGAAATCCATGAACGAACTCTTATTTTGTTAGATTGCTCATCTATCACTGCCATCATGTTAGATTACCTCTTCTTTCAATTACAATTAAATATACCACATCCAAAGAAGGCCTGACTGTAGAAGATTAATTAATAAGAAAAGGAAAAAATAAGCTCATCTCCATTTTGCTCTCACCTGTCTCAAATCTTCCTCATAATCATCAAGACTGAAATTTATATCTGCGACTCCCTGGAACTTGATAGCTCTTCTGTTGTATTTGCTCAAACAAAATTTCTCTATTTCAGAAAAGATGACCTCCATACAAACTTTCTTGGGCGGAGAGAGTCTATAAATTGGGTCTGATTCAACCATTGGAGGTTCAGGGTATTGAGCACCAGGCTTGGTTGTCTTTCAGAGCTGATTATATTGCTTCACTAGTAATGGTGCTTTCAAAATTTTGCATTTTCCCTTTCATGGTTCAATCACATGATTGACTACTTCTATGTATTGGGTGCACAGACACGCACACGCACACATTTTATATGCATATACTTCCAAAACCTTTATAAATCCTTGCAGTTCTAAATTTTTACCATTAAGAGTTCAGCTTTTATATATAAAAAAACAAATGAGAATCAATGAATCATTCTTAAACTCATTATAATCTTTTTCTGCCTTCATTATTTTATAGTGATGCTTCATCTCCTTGAGTATTGCTTCAAAGAGTTGTTCTATGTCATACTTCACAACATTTTGCTATTTCCATGCTTTGGTTCAACATGTACCTGTTTATTTAATATTTATTAAGACCATAAATTTTATTTACATCTACTCTAAAAGAAATTTCAGGCACCCTCAGGCTTACATGTTGTGGGAAGACTCAATGATATGGTAGTTCACCTCTTCTTCAACATTCTTGAAGAGGAAATGATACTCCTGAGCCGTCTTCTTTATAGGAGTAATTGATCCAGCTAATCCCACCACTCTTAGGTCAAATTCTGCAGTTAATGACAGAGAGTGAGTTTCATTTTCTACAATCAAGGTAGAGCAACAAACAGGTATTAAAAATAAGGGCAGCCTAGTGCATGAGGTTCCCACCAATGTGGGGTCTGGGGAGGGACAGATATACGCAGCCTTACCCCTGCATATACAGAGAGGTTGTTTCCAAGATTTGAACCCTGGTCTTCGTGATTGTGAAGCTGACAGTGCTGTAACTTTGCTTCAAAACCTTGAAGGTGTTTCTTAGACCCTTCATGGAATGATAGTCGAGCCTGGACTCTTTCCTCTTAGACCCTTCAATACTTGTAATCTTCTCCAAAGGAAAAGACCTAAATGGTGTTTATCCCCTCATTGGTGTCTCCTTTGTAAGGCTATTGAGGAATCCTCCCATCACTTATTAACCTCCTATCCCCTTGAATTGTCAATTTGGGAATGGTTTTCCTTTTTGTTTGGGTGGAGGTAGAACCCCCCGCCAAATATACAAAGACTGTTTGACCCTACTTTTTTTAGTTGGCATAAGAAGAGGGGAAGAGTTTTATGGAGATGTACTAGGGCTGCAGTTTGCTGGACCTTATGGGAAGAGAGAAATTAAGAGATTGATTGAGGACAAAGAAAGAAGTATGGCTGCCCTAATTGAAGTCATTACAGTTAGTGTGATTCACTGGGTAAAAACTTTGAAGCCCTTTGATGGTCCTGCTGTTGGTTTGATGAGAAAATGGAGAGAAGTGGATGACTCTGCTTCCTTGAAAGAGATTCTTGTGCCAACTTGGACTCCCCCAATAAGTGGATTCATTAAATTGAATTTTGATGGCAGTAGTGAAGGTAATCTTAGAGCTTCAGGCATTGGAGGAGCATTCAGGGACAAAGATGGCAGAATAATAGCTCTATACTCTGGTTCTATTGGTGTGGGGGATTCTTTGAGAGCTGAAATCCTAGCTGTGATGGAAGGAATTAAGAAAGCATAAGAATTAAATCTCTCCAAGCTGACAATTGAAGGGGATTCTAAGTTGGTTATTGGTTGGTTCCAAAAGGAGGAGTGGGAAATGTGGGAATACATTAATGAGATAAGGAAGTTTAGATGCTTGACACAAGGAATGGATATTTTGAATTGGGTTAAGAGGGATGCAAACTGTTTGGCTGATCCTTAGGCCAAACAGGGAGTGGGAAGAAGCACAGCTTTTTGGGCCATGTTGTAATCTATTCTCTTCTGTATATTTGGGGAGTTAAGAAAGTTTACCTCCCCTTGTACACCAAGAACAGACCATCTCAGAGGTAGACTGGAGTTGTAAAAGAAAATCTTGTGGGGGATCAAGGGTAGTGAGAGCTGGTATATCCTTCAAGCTCTGTTTGGTTTAGTGGATTGAATTCAGATATGAAACTTACTATTTAGTTTGATGTAATGGCAAGGAAAACCAAGTTCTCATCATAAAACAGGTGAAAATATAAAATTTTAGGCCTGGGAAAAATTCCATTCATTATACATTGATACAAATGCAGACAATGTAGAAAGAAATTTGAAGCATTACATTGATACAAATGCAGACTTGAGGGTGGGCCTTGGTGCAACGGTTGGGTTGCTCCATTGCGACCTGCGTGACGAGGGTTCAGATCTTGGAAACAGCCTCTCTGTATGTGCAGGGATAAGACTTTACATCTGTCCTTCCCCAGACCCCGCATTGGCAGAGCCTTGGGCACTGGGCTGCCCTTTTTTATGTAATGCTTTATGTGAAACTTCCTTGCATTCTCAAAAGTCTTCCACATTCCTATGACATCTAAGAAGATTTACCTTGAGAAGATGTTGACAGTAAATAATCAGTTAAATTAAAGGTTCAAAATGTAAACCCTGGATTTACTAGTTCATAATTTCACTTGTCTTTCTAAATGATGCTTCTCTGTCAGTCATGTGAAAGTAGCATAAGTTGCCACCAATTTATTATTTCCCGATTAACATGGAAAATGGACCAATGGCAGTCACTCCCTACTTCCCTCTTAATCAGTAGTCATATGACTGTTCAATTGAAGAGAAAACCAGTAATAGGTGGAACCATAGAGAGATCCCAGATGCTACAATCAGTCGACACGCAAAAACAGAAGGACTGAGAATGGCCTTAATATTGTTGTGTGGATTTTGCTTAGCTATGACGCAATTTGTAAAGCCAAACTGAACCTAACAAGGAGTCTTGTGTTTTGTTTTGTTTTTTAATTATTATTATTATTATTTTTTTTTGAGATTTACCCAAGTTCACAAATAAAGTTAAATGGTGCCTTCTTGCATGTTCAAGAAAACATTCTCCTCGAGTAATGCTGAAGTCTTCTCCATTGCCATCCAACTAATGTCAACCAGAAAAAAAAACTGTAACAAGCAAAGCATGGCATAAGAAATTTCACAAATGCGTTGAAGAAATGAATTAAGTAATTTACAAGAAGAGCAGTTGAAACAATGCCACTCACAAACGATCCGTATATATGAAGAAATGAATCAAGTATTCTGCAAGAAGAGCAGTTGAAATAATGCCACTTGCATTCCAATCCGTATGGCATCTTCCTATTCAAAACCAATTTAAGAAATACATTAAAAAAATAGACACAAAACATTATAGAACTCACCCTCAAAATAGACGCAGAGATTTCTTTCAGCGATTTAAGTGGAACAAACGGGACATGGGCGCGGTTTTGACTTTTGAGAGCAACTTGTAATTTGTCAGTCGGTAATGTTAGGATTCAGGAATGAGCAATGTGCGCAGTAGTGCTTCCTCTGAAACCCATCAAGTCCCGCCTATGGGTCTGGAGTTTAGACATAGAGATAGAGGGGATATCAAAAAACAGGGCAGAGAGAGAGAGACCATAGCACAGGCGGCTTTCTTCTTCCTGAGAGAGCTTTCCCTTGTGCGGCGGAGATGTGAACTGAATAACTCCCCTCCCAAGTCCCAAGTCCCAAGTGCCAAGTGCCAAGTGCCAAGATGAATTCCCACCTTGAGAGCCCAATAGAAAGGTCTGGGCTGTAAGCCCAATGAGAGTGGGCTTTATTGGTGGTAGAGTTGTTCTTGGCCTGGCCTTCTCTGGTCTGAACAGATTTATCATCTTCATCCATTAAAGGGCGTTTTTGAAGTTTAGAGAAAGGAATTTAATACAAGCGGGGGNGATTTATCATCTTCATCCATTAAAGGGCGTTTTTGAAGTTTAGAGAAAGGAATTTAATACAAGCGGGGGTCTCTGGATTCCAATGCAATTAAATGAAGATTGTGTTAGACAGTGTATGCTCTTAGCTCCAATCAGATTGATGTACTTATGACATTTATTGTAAATGAATAAAGTACATATTTGATTCATGTTATAGAGGTGTTTCTGTGTAATACCCTTAAACTAGACACTTAATGAGACTCGTGTTATTTTAGAATGTTCACAGCCGTTGGATAAGTCTAAGAAGATTTATCCTATTAAGGCTGACACTGGTGTGCCGTCAAGTGTTGGGGTGGCCTATCTCAGCTGCCAAGGTGATGCTCGAGGTACATGCAATGTAGGTTTACTTGAAACCCTGAATCGGACCAGATTTTCAGTATTGCTCTGGACCTTGGTGATTAGTGGGCAAAACTGGAAAGTTACACCTGACCCCTAGACTCGATTATGATACTGCACTAGGTGTCGGATTGGGATGTCTTTGATATGCCAATCAGTGAGATCCTTAGCGGGGGTCAAAACCTGGGTATGTTGGGACAGTCCGATAATTTATCTGAGTGGGTGATCATAGTGACATGATCAACCCCTTTGTCGAACAAAAGTAATGATCGGGGATGCACTCTCTCTGATGGAAACCAAGACTGCCGGCAGCCGATTTCAATCGTTGAAATTTGTTTTGCAAAATATATTTTATATACGGATATAAATATATATATTAAGATTTCAAATTTTTTGCAAAAAGGTTTTAATTCCCGGGATCCATGTGAGTAGAGAGTGTAGCATTGTTCCTTGCAGCCGAGGGAGAGGTCATCTCTTCTCAGGCAGTGTATGATCATTATGGGCTGAGAGGTTAAGTGTAAGGCCATTGAGGGATATACCTGATGGGCTAATTTTGCATCTACCCAATCCCTAGGTGTTATAAGGTGGCTTGGCCTAGGGACCACTTAGTGTAAGTGTTGGGCCCATTAGGAGCTCATGTGATGGGCTCAGGGGGTGCACTGTCCATAATAGTGTATTTGGCCAGGCTTTGTAACAAAGGCTGGGCTGAACCCATGTGGCTGATGTGTAGATCAATGTTTGGGTCCCACGCNAAGGCTGGGCTGAACCCATGTGGCTGATGTGTAGATCAATGTTTGGGTCCCACGCCATACAAAGAAGCCCAACTGGGCAGCAGTTTGGAAGCATACTGAGCACTAAGACTTCATAGGCCTAAAGCCCATTTCGAACTAGGCTGATTTGATCAGTTAAATAAAGGGGTGGATCTGAGATTAGATTAGCAAATAGGATAGGGTCTTACCCTATCCACTCAGAGAGTCCAAATCTAAATACAGATTCAGATCTAGAAACCTCCTGATAAGATCAGGAGAGGGCTGATCTAATCTGCAAATAAGATAAGGGTTTATCCTTATCACTTAAAGGGAATTCAGATCCAAATATGATTTGGATCAGCAACTCCTAATGGGATTAGGAGATGATCCCTTTAAGGTTATAAAAGAAGGAGGGGCGGTAGCCTATTAGAAGATCACATTCTCAATTTCAGAGAGAGAACATAGCATCCAGTGAGACTACATTATTTTCTCCTTGCCGCCTCCTTCCTGCCGCCGCCTTAACTGCCAGTTCGATCTCCTCTTTCAAGCAGGAGCGATCAAGATCAGATCTTGATATCAGCCTTTGGGGAAAGGCTGATCTGAAGTTGTGCTCACAGCCTCCAACGAATTCTTGTGAAGGGTTCGGTTCGTTGGACGAACACTGTTGATTCTGCTCCAACATTCACTATGTCATCTTCAATGAGAGCAGTCTTTGGAGTCTTTCTTTGGGCGTGAACACCTTCGTTGGGAGATACTGTTTCTCCGTATCAGGTATATCCCTCTTCTACTTCTAGTTTCAGATCTGGTTCGATTAGGGTTCAAGATTGATCTTTGAAAATGTAGATTTTCTAAAACAGGGAATGCGATTCCCAGATGAGGGGAGAGGAAATTTTTGAAATTTCGCCTAACCTACTTGCAGGGTTCGGCCATCCATATGATGGATCTCTCATTCCTTTAGATTGGTGAGACCTAAGCAATTTACGCTAGTCTAGGCTGGTAGTGGTAGATGGTATTGCAGTAGGACGGAAATTCCATACTTAAGTTAGTAAGTTACAACTACTACATCCAATCTTCTTTCAGTCTTTTGACGTTTAAATGGCTTGGACGAAGAAGAGGAGCTAGAGAAGACTAAAGTTGGATTTTTCGTTTTATTGGGAAATTCATTCAGTCCCCTGCTTGTCTTTCTTTGGTCAAAAACAAAAGGGTAAATTACAAAGACCACCTATACTATGGGGTCTGTGACAAAGACCACCTGTACTTTGTTTTGCGATAAAGACCTCCTTAACTGTTAAGTCAGATGACGGAATGCAATAAATTATCAAAATACCCTACTAAACTTTTTCTATTTTATTTTTTTGCCATTTTTCTCTTAAAACCTATTTAACCTATTGTTTCCCCTTTCTTCTCTTCTTTTCTCCTCCCTCACCATCCTCTCCCATTCTTTCTCTCTCCCAACTGAAACTAATTTCTCCAATTCCACCACCATGGATTTCACTTCTTGAGGAGGTTCTCCTCCAACAGCAGCAAGGTAGAGCTCCTCTACCTTGGCCCAAATACAGGACTCGGAATAGTCCCCTGCTACCTTCCTATTAGCACACTCAAGCCATCTCTGTGTGTACCTATAATGCTTTGGCCTAGCCTGTTTCTTGTATGCAGTAATGGAGAGAGATCTCTTGAGATTCTATGTCGTGGAATTGAAAGGAACAAGAGCAAGGCATCCTATAAGGAGGGTCTGGGATGGAGATGGACTGCAGGCACACAGATTTTACATTTGAGTGGGGGTTGGGTTGTAGTAGCTGTAGGTCCCCTTTGCCCTTTGGATTCAATAATCATCAAAAATCAAACTTCTCTAGGGTTGACGAAGGGTCCTCTTGTAGTTGTGGTTGGGGTTTTTGTCCATCCCATTATAATATCTTGACCTTCCTTTCTCAACGCTTTTATGCACCACAAGTCTTCAGGATAATAATTTTCAATGTGAGATTTCCTCAAGTCTCACTCTATCACAACCCCTACCTCCGTTATGATTACTTTACAATCCCTACATTTAGTAGTCATGTTATGTACAAACTAGCATAGTGTAGGAACCAATTCACCAGACCTCCGACGCTCTCCATGCATGCCATACATGAAATAGAAGCCAAAGGGGTGGAAGACATCCGGCAAGGCCGGTATCCTCAAGCAGGGGAAGATTCGACCCATCATTGTTGAGCTCTTTATGGCAAGTGATGTAGGGTGTTTTGGCCCGACCTTGTAGCACGGGGACACGTGGACGTGACCTGGCATAAGTGACAACTTAGCGATAGCTTGGCCGCAACTCGGCGCAACAAGTTCGCCGAAGCCCGACCAAACGACTCGGCGAGTGGGGCAGCTCGCCAAGAAGCGAGGCCCAACCCACTCCAAGCCTGAGGATGGAGTGCCCCGAGCTTCTCCTAAGGGGCTCCGAGCTCTCCCTTCCTAAGAAGGGAGCACCCCAGCTTTTTGGCTAAGTGTCCCGAGGGAGAAACACCTCGGGGCAGCACCGTCGAAACTCCTGTTCATACTTGCTCAAGGCTCGCTTCTAGTGCGAGCACCTCAGCGTACCTCGGCACCTCGGTGCAAGGCAACCCAGTCTCAGGTGGTTCAGTGCAAAGTAGTTCGGCAGCTTGCAGGGAAGATCTGCCTGACATTTGTACCTTCCGGATCTGGTGGCAGTGCCCACATCTCTTGCCAGGCGGCATCGTGCCTGCCGTCTTTGAAAAGCATGGCACGCCTGGCAAGTCCGTACCCTGCAGCAGCAGCCTGCACTGGCCACCTTAGTCCTGGTAGTAACGGCTAGGGCAGTGGTGGTTATGCCTGATGTGACTGAGCTCCGGTATAAGAAGACCCCGACCCTCACGAAACAAAGGTATTGAAGCTAGCACTTTCAGCACTCTTAACTCTCTGTGTTTTCCTTGAGTTTCCTTAGAGTTCTAACTTAGCCATCGGAGTGTTCCCGCCGGGAGAGCTCCCCGGGAACCTTTCACCCTCCTCTTCCTCTTAGGTGTCGTCCGTCCCAGCTAGGAGCCAAGTCTCAGCCAACTAGGAGTGCCCAGATCGTGCAGCATCAGCAAGAAAGAGGTGCTTTGCCTACCCTTAGCTTGAATATGCCTCCGTTGTTACATACACTGACCATGGCCCAGCTAGAAGGGACAAGCTCAACTAATCTCAACTCATCCCATGACTTGTCTCGTAGGTAAGCGACCCACGTACCCAAGCTCAGTTTGTTCCTCAGGATTCGGTCTATGTCATGAGGAAAGAACTCAATGGAGCCCATAAATCTTCTGTATAGGTACTCAGCTTCTTCTTTCTTAAGCTTAACAACCTTGAGCTCCCGTGAGATACGCATTGCAAATGGAGAGAGAAAGAGAGAAAGATCGGGATCTGAAGAGAGCAGTAATGGAGAGAGAGGTCGGGATTGAATTAAATGGATTCAATCCCGACGCTGTTAAGGAGAAGGGCAAGAAGAGAGATCGGGGGAGAGAGAGGAGAGAGGGGGAGAGAGAGAAATGTGAAGGAATGGAAGGGTAGTATCGAAAGGTTGGGAAAGATGAACAATGTTTTTCTTGTCTAGTTATTAAAAGGGTAGTATGGGGATTAAAAAATATTGTAATGGCATTTTTGTACGGAAGGCTAACGGAAGGGGATCTTTGTCTCATGGTCATAGTACAGGGGGTCTTTGTTGCAAAACCAAGTACAAGGGGGTCTTTGTAACAGACCCCATATTACAGGGGGGTCTTTGTAATTTACCCACAAAAAACAATATTGAGCACAATTACTCTTTTACCCCACATCCATAACGTGCCATGCCCATAAACGTTTCCAATAGCTTTGGCTCCCCAACAGTCAAAATAGAATTAGCCAAGTTCTTTTATTTAACCAAATTGGCCTATCGGTTATTGGTTCAGTAAAGAATCCCAAACCAAAGCAAAGAGCATAATCAGATGGAGCTTTTCCTCTTTGCTGCTTATCATATGAATTCAGCTTAGTCTTTTACTTCACGCCCAACACCCCAAGACTGGTAGATATATGTAGGACCGGGTACTGGTCTAACCCTAGCCGGTCTTGGTAAAAGATCTGGTCCAATATGAGTCCATTACAAATGGAACAAGTCCAATTCAATCCGATGAATATTTTGCATTGGTCCAGCCCAATTCAATGTTTGGACGATCTAATTTGTTCAAATTGGTTTTAATTTAGACTGGATTTAACTCAAACCTGCTCCATTAACACCCATACTCTTATCTTCTGTCAATAGACCAGATATTGGTTCAGTCCAACTCATTCTAATATAAATCCATTTCAGAGGGACCAAGTCCAACCCAATCCCTTGAATAAATATTTCGAACCATTAAGTCTAGACTGGTCCAATTCAATATGTTAATCAGTCTGTCTAATCCTTTCAAATTAATTTTGATTGGGATAGGGTCAAACCAAAACCCAATCTGACACCACTAGATATATGAAATCTATTTGGAGTTGCATCAGAGTTGAAGATTGATCCAGCCTCTGGCAAATTTGGTTTCTAGGCCCAAATTATTATCAGCCCAGATCATGCAAGACATTTACACTTGAAACTTCGGTGTCACCCAAAGAGACCGACTTCTCTCCATCAAAATTACAACCATATTAACAGATCTATCTCCAGTTGCAACTTCTTTGGCCAACCCAGAACCAAGAGTGCCTCCAGCTCCATGAAAGAGTTTAGTTGAATCAACAGTTTGAATCGATATCGATGATTAAACATGTCATGTCTGATAACTTGAGTAGAAGGAGAAACTCTGATTCTTTCTTCTTCTTCTTGTTATTATTTTCTTTGCAAAGAATGAGTTATATATACACACCTCTCCTAGTTACACCCGAACTATCTTGTTCTACCTTTCCTAGTTACATACAAACTATTATGATAAGAGTTATCCCTGAATTAAGGGATATTCTCCTAGTTTACATATCACGCCAATACTCCCCCTCACGTTGGTGCGTACAAATCTTGGATGCCCAACTTGCCAAGTGAGCTGTAGAAGTTTTTACTGGATACAACTTTTGTAAGTATATCTGCCAGTTGGTCTTCGGACTTGACAAAGGGAAATCGAATGATTCTGTCTTCGATATTTTGTTTGATGAGATGCCGGTCCACCTCCACATGCTTTGTTTGATCATGTTGGACGGGATTCTGAGAGATGTCTATGGCAACCTTGTTATTACAGAATAGGTCCATCTCAGAGGTTGGGGGGAAACCAATTTCAGTCATCAATCTTCTAAGCCAGAGTAGCTCGCAAAGCCCTTTAGTCATTCCTCGAAACTCAGCTTCAGCACTTGATAGGGCCACCACCTTTTATTTTTTACTCCTCCACGTGACAAGATTCCCACCAACAAATGTAAAGTACCCCGAGGTGGATTTTCTATCTGAGATATTTCCGACCCAATCTGCATCTGTATAGCCTTCTATCTTTAGATGATTATTTTTTGAGAACATAAGTCCTTTTCCAGGAGAGGACTTCAAGTATCGAAGAATTCGCATTACAACATTCATGTGATCTTCGCTTGGGCAATACATGAACTGACTTACTACGTTGACAGCATAGGCGATGTCTGGACGAGTATATGAGAGGTAAATAAGTTTACCAACTAGCCTTTGATATCTCTCCTTATTGGTAGGCACTTGGTTTGGGTATTCTCCAAGTTTATGGTTTTGAACAATTGGTGTGTCTGCCAGCTTGCACTCTAACTATCCCACTTCGGAGAGCAAATCCAAGGTGTATTTCCGTTGAGACAGAAATATACCTTCCCTTGATCTAGCAACTTCAATTCCTAGAAAATACTTGAGCCCGCCTAAGTTCTTCATTTCAAACTCAGTTGCCAATTGCTTTTGTAGTGTTTCTATTTCTCCTGGATCATTCCCTATGATAATCATATCATTCACGTATATTATTAGAGCTGTCACCCTCCCTTCGTTGGTGCTTCAGAAATAGTGTATGGTCTAAATTGCTTTGTTGGAAGCCATATTTCCTCATCGCAAGACTAAACCACCCAAACTATGCCCGCGGTGATTGTTTCAGTCCATATAGTGCTCGATGTAGCTTACACACAACTTGGTTCTTGGAATTCGCTGTATAACCAGGTGGGATGTCCATGTATACCTCCTCTTCAAGATCACCATGGAGGAAGGCGTTCTTTACATCGAACTGGTGCAGTGGCCAATCAAGGTTTGCTACAAAAGATAATAAAACTCTGACCGTATTCAATTTGGCCACTGGTGAGAAGGTCTCTTGATAATCTACGCCCTGTGTCTGGGTATAATCTTTTGCGACCAGCCTCACTTTGTATCTCTCGATTGTCCCGTCCGCCTTGTATTTAACGGAAAATACCCACTTACACCCTACAAGTCTTTTCCCTTCGGGCAAGGTAACCAGAGTCCATGTTTTGTTCTTCAATAGTACCTCCATCTCTTCTTGTATAGCCTGAGTCCATTTCGGGTTTGTCAAAGCTTCTTGAACACTGGCGAGAATATGATTTGAGGACAATTCTTGCACAAATGTTTTTAGAGGTTTGGAGAGTCTCCTTGTTGATACATAATTGGCAATTGGATACTTTGACCTCCGATCCTCAACATCTGGAGAATATCAATTTGGCGGTTTGCCACGATTATGCCTAAAAGGTAAAGTGTAACCAGCCGAAGTATTCATATCGTTAGAGCTTGAAGGTGTGG